>CM042242.1:36994088-37256588 GCA_023566225.1 Romanogobio albipinnatus
ATATAAAATATTTATACATAAGATAAATTATATATATACAGTATATACATGCAAATATTTCTTAAATATATACATGCATGTGTGTGTATTTATAAATGATTTTGTGATTAATCGATTGCCCAGCACTAGTTCTTTTTATGGTTTTAGTTTTCATTTTTGTTAACTATAATAACCCTGGAATACAGATTCAATAATATTTGTCTTCTGAATTTTAATTAAGTCAAGTGAGTTTAGTAAAGCACTTGGGTTATTTTTACATCAAGAAGGTCTCAGGGACAAGCAGAGCTTGAGGATTAAATATATGTGACTATATATGGTGTATTCATTTTAATAATGAATCTGAAATTGTCATTTATTTCTTGAAAAATATAGATAATGCTGCTGGTCCTTCTGGGTGTGAGCTGATCTTTTGTTGTCAGATTTGATGCTGGCATTTGTGCCCTATACAGAAAACCACTTTGATGGTAAAGGTTAGGGGATCCTCCCAAGCCTTTCATCTACCTGTTATGTATCTCATTATGAGGGGCACAAGACACAGACTGCTCACCCACATTTTCATATCGCAGATAAAGAGGGAGAGAGAGCATTTTACCAGAGATCTGTTGGCCTCAGTGATTTAGAACTAATCAATAATTTAGATGCACAGTTATACCGGATGGCACCAGCACCCCATGAGTGTGCAGTATGCTCTTTCCTTGACTATCTGGTGATGTCATTCTTTGCTGCCTTTCATTGATGGGAAAAAATGAAGATGATTATGTTTTGTAATTCACTTTGGGTAACAAACATACAATGGACACTGGACACTCCCACCACAGAGAAGAATGTTTGAGCACAAACACAGTATTTACAGCACAAGACCTCTGAGCAGACCACATACAGATGCCTACATCTCCATTTAAACTGGTAACACTTTACAATAAGGTTAATTGATATTAGTTAACTACATTCGTTGACATGAACTAATAATAAACTGCACTTATAAAGCATTTATTTATCTTTTAATGTTCATTTCAACATTTACTAATAGCCTACATTACTAAAATATTGTTAACATTAGCTAATGCACTGTGAACTAACACGAACAAACCATGAAGAGCTGTAGGCTATTTGTATTAACTAATGTTAACAAAGATGAACTAATACAGTCACAAATGTATTTCTCGTGGTTAGTTCATGTTAGTTAATACATTGTTATGAAACCTTATTGTAAAGTGTAACCCATAAACTTTGTTAAACACAAAGTAGCCTATGGAAATCAATAAGACAGTTATTTTGTTTGCATCTAATCTGATGTTGAATCACAGGATATTTGATTAGCTTTCTGTCCTTACATGCATGGGAGATGTATGTTATTTAATTTAGACAGGATGTTTACAGTAGAAAAACACATAGGCTATTCAACGTATCCCTAAACATTTTTTTTTTTAATTGAAGCTAAGATTCAAATAAATGTGTGTTTTTTAACGATGTACAAATGAAAAGAAAAATATATATTTTTAAATAATATATAGCCTACTTTTACGTTAATTTCGCGCTTTTGCTTAAGCCATGCAGACGTTACACCTGTTCTTCCGTTTTATAATCTTCTTAAACGCTACTGTCTGAGAGGCATAAAGTTTAGTTTTAAATGATAAGGAAAAACCCCTACCGTTTTCGTGTACAGGAACTCTTCTTCGACGTTTCTCGTCTAAATGAAGACGGTTGATAGAGAGTGTTGTGTGTTTGAGGCAGCAGCCCCAGTCAGCAGCACTGTTCTACTGGGCAGCGTGTGTCATTTCTCCACAATAACTACACTCGGTCCCTTTACCAGTCGTGATGGCTTCATGACAGCAGGATATTTTATTGATCTCTCTCTCTCTCTCTCTCTCTCTCTCTCTCTCTCTCTCTCTCTCTCTCTCTCTATATATATATATATATATATATATATATATATATATATATATATATATATATATATATATATATATATACACACACACATTTTTTATGTCATTGCTCAATTATTAGTTTTTTGGTTTGTTTATTGAAGCGCATGCTGAAGTGTTAATGGATTAATGAAATGCTGTTGTTTAAAATGTTAAAAATGTGTAGTTAATAAATCACAAGATCTGTTGGGCAAAACAATAGTTTGATATTTTTGTCAATTTTTGACATCCAATCACTGTGTTTGGTCTCAAAATCCTTTCGACTTTACTGAGCCTGAGCTTCTAAACATTTCTATATACATTCATGTATCCAGATTTACACAGAAATTGTGCACATGCATAGGCTATAGTGCTATTATAGCAATCCCAGAGTCAGTTGATTTGATTTAATTGTATTTACGTGAATCAGAACCAGTGACTTACATCAGAGTGGCTGAAGCCTCTGGCAATGGAAATGACCAATATAACATTCAAAGCTGTCAGTCATATGAACTGTGCATCACATCACAATTTCAACAAATATTACACATATATATCAGTCAGGGCTGTTTTGACAGCAAAAGTGGGACCAACGCAATATTAGGAAGGTGGCCATAATGTTATGTCTGATCGGTGTATATATATATATATATATATATATATATATATATATATATATATATATATATATATATATATATATATATATATATATATATATATATATACAGTGAGGAAAATAAGTATTTGAACACCCTGCTATTTTGCAAGTTCTCCCACTTGGAAATCATGGAGGGGTCTGAAATTGTCATCGTAGGTGCATGTCCACTGTGAGAGACATAATCTAAAAATAAATATCCTGAAATCACAATATATGATTTTTTAACAATTTACTTGTATGATACAGCTGCAAATAAGTATTTGAACACCTGTCTATCAGCTAGAATTCTGATCCTCAAAGACCTGTTAGTCTGCCTTTAAAATGTCCACCTCCACTCCATTTATTATCCTAAATTAGATGCACCTGTTTGAGGTCGTTAGCTGCATAAAGACACCTGTCCACCCCATACAATCAGTAAGAATCCAACTACTAACATGGCCAAGACCAAAGAGCTGTCCAAAGACACTAGAGACAAAATTGTACACCTCCACAAGGCTGGAAAGGGCTATGGGGAAATTGCCAAGCAGCTTGGTGAAAAAAGGTCCCAAGGTGCCTAAAGCATCACACTGCCTCTGCCGGCTTGCCTTCTTCCCATAGTGCATCCTGGGGCCATGTGTTCCCCAGGTAAGCGACGCACATGCACACGGCCATCCACGTGATGTAAAACAAAATGTGATTCATCAGACCAGGCCACCTTCTTCCATTACTCCGTGGTCCAGTTCTGATGCTCTCGTGCTACTGTTGGCGCTTTTGGCGGTGGACGGGGGTCAGCATGGGCACCCTGACTGGTCTGCAGCTATGCAGCCCCATACGGAACAAACTGTGATGCACTGTGAATTCTGACACCTTTCTACAGCATTAACTTCTAGAGCAATTTGAGCTACAGTAGCTCGTCTGTTTGATCAGACCACACAGGCCAGCCTTCACTCCCCACGTGCATCAATGAGTCTTGGCCGCCCATGACCCTGTCACCGGTTCACCACTGTTCCTTCCTTGGACCACTTTTGATAGATACTGACCACTGCAGACCGGGAGCACCCCACAAGAGCTGCAGTTTTGGAGATGCTCTGACCCAGTCGTCTAGCCATCCCAATTTGGTCCTTGTCAAACTCGTTCAAATCCTTACACTTGCCCATTTTTCCTGCTTCTAACACATCAACTTTGAGGACAAAATGTTCACTTGCTGCCTAATATATCCCACCCACTAACAGGTGCCGTGATGAAGTAGGGCTATACGATTAATCGAAAAATAATCAAAACCGAAATTCAGAACCTCTAACCAACCTATTTTTCCCCATGTCGGTTATTTCGGTTTTAGTCACGTGACTCCGCCCCGTCAGTGACATCAAGTGCAGTTTACACTACAGGCACGCAGAGAGATGCAAGCCCAGCCAGATCGCTTTCACTTTCGTCCTCATAAAGTTTGTCAAGTAAATGCGTTTAAAGGCTTGAACATTTAAAGCTATTGTGCACTATTAAAAAACAACAATACGGAAAACTTATCCGTTCAGTGCTCAGCTTTTTTCTGTGACACAGAGGCCGAGCCATGTCGCGTCGCATCTCTGACAACACGCGCGCCCTGAAGGCAGACCTCTTTCACCTGTCCTCACAAAGCTTTGTCAATTGTTTTAAGGTCTGCCAGTTTGAACATTGGAGCGATTTTAGACCATCAGATGTGTATTATGTTGAACTAATGCCTGATATATTGTGACAAACGAGCACTCAGACAGAAGCTCGCACATCAGGTGAAGATCACGCGCAGAGAGCAGCGCAGAAACGCAGTGTCAACACTGTCCTCTGACTAAAGTAAAGTCACTAAAGTAGCTTAGAAACTCAACCGTTATAGGCATATATTTTAATACCTTTGATGTAAGTACAAACCACAGCTTCATAATGAATAGATACTGTATGAGTAATTCACACACACAATCACTCTCTCATTAATGCATTCAGATAAATGTAATGTGCCTAAATGTGATAATTTATCTGATGTAGCCTACAACAAGCAGAATCTGCCCCATAGACACAGGTAAAATGTTCAATTAATCGAGGTTTTTATTTTTGGTCAAATCGTTACAACCCTATGATGAAGAGATAATCAGTGTTATTCACTTCACCCAGGCACGTGCACAGGTAGGGCTCAACCTGTGCAGAGCACATGCCCTTTTTGCCCTTACACTCCGATGTGGCCTTTTTTTTGGTAGTGGTGTTTTTTTTTTTTTCTTCTTCAATAAATCAATGCTATTGGTCACCCTTTATGTCTGTCTGTGTGTTTTACAAATATTTAGCCAATGAAAGATATTAAAAAGAGCTTGTGACTAAATCTGGTTGGATCCTCAAACTGTTAGTAACCCTCATAACTCCACCCCCTCTATCGTGACTGAATGAACTGAAGGTCTACAGCAGCTAAACGAAGTCTTACATGGGTAAATAAAGATTGTTGTTTGAATAAGTACAGAGTTTTCTGTATGCAAGAAACAGTCTATAAAGGCTCATATTTTATGTATTTGAGGTCTGAGACACGTGGGACTGGAGAGAGAGGGCTAGCATTTGCCATCTAGTCATAGCCAATAGCCTAACTTAAATAGCCTATGCATACAGTAGCATTTCATCTTTTATAAAATGAGATTTTGGCCAAATGTATTTTACAACAGGAAAAACTGAACGCCCATATAGCTACAACAAACTTTGTAACTGTTGATGAAAATGTAACGTTAATGTGATACCGTTTTAATGACTGACAAAGGGTAAAACCTAGGTAAAATATATTTCTAAAAAATGTGTTCTTTGATTTATGATTGCCGATACACTTACTTTATTAACATTTAATGATATTATGGTAGCATGTTTAATTCGTGTTTACGCTGTTAATATCCACGTATTTGCTAGCTAGTTAATTCTTGTATTCTAAACTCTCCACTCGTCTTTACATAGTAATGTTGTTGTTTACATTAAGGTTGGGCCAGCCAAATTTACGGAAGACATCAGATTATTTACAGCTATAATAGTGTAGGGGTAAAGTAGCCTACATGGTTCAAAGTTTTGATGCAAATCAACCAGAGGTTGGAATCTGCCTTTTGCAGAACTCGCTCTACTCCCTTTTCCCATTACAGAAGATCGGAAAGGCATTTCTTTTCAATTAAAATGAAGAAAATATTCAAAAAGTTGAACTAAGACGCCTAACGTTCAAATGATAACGTTTTAGGGGTAGGTGAATAGACATGCAGTTGCCCTTGGGGTTTTTCTTTTTCAGCACATGCCCCTCAAAAGGTCTGTGCACGGCCCTGACTTCACCTCGGTTTATATGTATATATGTATAATATAAAATAGTATATATAGTATATAATAAAATAGACAAATAATACAAAATTCCATTTTCTCCAAACTGCACGTGGCCTAGAATACCAACCCTAATGAAATAAATACATCTTAGAAAGTCTGATGCTGTAATATCTGACCAGTAGATGGAGACAAAGACCCATTATTCTCCTATATTAACGTTGGAATTCACACGTTTTTTTAAACATTGTAAGATTAATTTGGTGCACTGTTTAATGACCAGCTGAACTTCATGGACCACAACAAACCATCCATGCAGATTTACGCTCAATAACATCAAAAAGATCCTAACCCACTGGTATTCATTTCAAACTAAACTTGCTTGCATACACAGAAGTTGGATCTGGACCCTCCTGACTCTATTTACAGAGGATTCTGTTAAATTAAAAACCTTTTTTAAGGTTAAATTGATCAAGAGTGACAGTAAAGGCTTTTAGAAGTGTTCTATTTCCAATCTATTCATCAAAGAATCTTGAGGAAAAAAAAAGTTTTTTACAACATTGATAAGAAATGTTTCTTGAGCACCAAATCAGATCATATTAGAATTATTTCTGAAGTGTCATGTGACACTAAAGACTGGAGTACTTATGCTGAAAAGTCAGCTTTACCATAACTGGAATAAATTACATTTAAAAATATATTCAAATAAAAATGTTAACCTACTGTTTTCTTTTTTTACCAAATATATGCAGCCATTTCAAAACATTACAAATAAAATCTTACAGAACTGAAAATAATTGAACGGTATCATAGAGACAAATTATAATAAACCTACAACTCATCCCCTCAGAATCTTAGCAAATGTTTTAATGGCAGTATTCCGGTTATTATTCCAATATACAGTTTCCAGAAAGAATCATGAAACGTACACATAAAAGACTCAAAAAGCTTCATAGGCATTCTTTAATTCCTTTTTCATACCACTTTTCATGAGGTTCTATAATCTGCCTGAACAATCAAAACACATACCAATATACAGAGTGGAGAAAAAGACATGATATTTACATGGAAAAAAAAAGTATTTGTGGAAAGTTTCTAATAAGGGAAAAAAAGGGTAGACTTGACATCATCCGACATCGATTAACTTCATATTGTGTGCTAGTACCTTCAAATATTAGTTTTTTTCCCCCCTCATACAAACTTTTATAAACATTATAAAATATTAGATAGGGCAATATCTGATTACTATAAAACATGTACCTAGTACAAAATAACAGAATATAATAAAGTCTGTAAAAATATTTAACATATTTGAAAACAATGAATCAGGCAAAAACAGGACAACTACAGATATTTTTGAGGCCAATAAATAAAACCAAAGGAAAATAGAAAATAATATAATAACAGTAATACATCCTAAACATGGACTTGAATCCCAACTACCACAGGTATGATAACCCTTCACGTATTTAACACCGCCCTGATAAGAACAACACTGTCCCCAAGTCTGTATGATGTAGTATTCCACTTCACCAGCAGAGGACGACATAACACCATTCACCACTGACAATGGCCAACAGCACTTGTCTTGGGCGAATTCTCTTACACACAGTGAGCTGTCCTTCAATAAACAAATATCATCTTCATTGTGTAAGAAACAGCATTACACCTGTAACACTGACAAACCAAACACTGCTTTTCCTTCAACGACACTGGCGACCGTGACGACAAGAAAAAGGGATGAAGAGAAGCATTTTGCTGCAGAATTATCACAAAAGAGTTTACACAAGAAAGGAATTGACATCTTTATTCACAGAAGCATCCAGTGCATTCGGCAACCCTCAGCGGGTTTGTCACGCACACATCAATGGTCACTCACAGAGGTTAAAGCAATGCATTACTCTCATTTCATATGCATAAAAAAACTGACAAACACAATATCAAAAAATAGTGACAACATAAATCTATACTTAAATTAATGCTTCAGGTACAATAAAAAATATACAGTACTGGAACCCAGTACACATAATGCTGGTTTATATCTTTTTTTGTTTTCCCCAACAATTGAGTTTGCCAACCAGCGGCATACTCAAGAGTCAACAGAGAAGAACGACAGCATAGATTGGAATTGGATTGTAGTCAAGGGACATACCCCAAACACATTCCTACTTCAGCTCAAACCACGTTTTAAAGGGGAGGGGGGGGGCGCAAAAGTCTGCACAAAGACATGAAAAAGCCTGAAATATCCAGTATGAAAGACCGAAAGAGAAGGTGCTCTTTTCAACATAAAAATGCACCGTTCAGCAAAATATGGATTGTCATTTCCCTTGAAAAACAGGGATACATCTCACTTTTGGAAGGGGAAAAAGGGGGACACAGCTTGCTTGTAAGAGGGTTCACTTGATTTTGAGCTCCTCACAGTATTACGTCCGGTTCAACAAAGATGACCTGCATGAAATGAAACAAAAGAGTCGTTTAATGATTCAAAATGATCCAAGCAAAAATACGCAATGTTTTTTACTTAAAGTCACAATGAAACAGAAGTAGTGACAGATCTTTTCTTCCCTATTGTGACGTATATCCTATTGAAAAAGAAAAAAAAAATATCTAGGGTGGAGTTTAAGCAGACTAAAGGATTGAATAAGTCCTGCATACGCCTCCAGAGAGAAGCTGTTTTCACCGGAAGGTCCAGTTATGACATTCTAATTATTACACGGCCAAAAAAAGAAAAATGTATGCATATGTATACCTATTCACAATAAGAGCAAGAAAATGTATTTCGAAATGAATTTACATTTCATGCTGACTTTAATTCCTATTACATGTTGTATAAAACCCTCAAGTTTATATTATGAGCTCCTCATATACGTTTTTATGTGAGCAGACGGGATGCGTGCGGACAATGGACAGGATCTGCCATGTGTGCTAATCCAAGTCCAGTGCCCTACACTTGATAAATCAAGTATAAACTGGTTTCAGACTAGCAATAAAAGGCAACTTTGCCCTGTGCACATTATTCTTCTGTCTACACATCAGCTGGATTGTCTTTTCTCTCTGCTCTGCCCTGTTTCCTGGTGGGTTACTATCCTCACGCCGAGACATTGAGAGTCATACAAGTGCTGAGTGGGGTGGAGCACGAACTGCTGATACAGACAGAATCTGGTGCTGTGACAGATCCTGTCGCAGTGGAAGGAAGAAGAAAAAAAAACACGCAGCCCACCGTTAGCCTCCGCATTCGCTTTCTTCCTCCCCACTCCCTCGCTCTATCCATCCCTCTTGAGCAGTAAAGCTATCAGGAAACATGACTAAGCAAGAGCCAAGAGGTCTCAAGCACATGTGTGTGTATCTATCACTGCGTAATCTTTGGCAAGCGTTAATGGAAGATGTTTTGTTTATTTATTGAAATGAATGAGAGATAATGTGCTTCTTTATTTAAAAAAAAAAATGTAATTGTAAAGTGTAATAAGTGTTCTTAAATACTTTAACAACATTAACGCTCAAAACACCATTTAATTGAATTGTAATGTTCTAGTAAGAAACAAAAGGCAAACAAAGCCTTAAATTGCCTTAAAGCAATACAAAATAATGTGCTTAATTTAATGTTCATTAGTTTTCCACTAATTAATTTTTATGACTGTTTGTTATTATTGGATGAGATTTTTTTGTATCCTTAAATAAAAATAAATATACAAATAGTTATAAAAGAACAATTATATATTGGATATTATTTGGCTTGCAAACACACTGAACTCAAAACTAGCCATATTTAACCGACTAGATGAATAGTATAACTAGATGAAATTCTATTTATTACAGAAATTTACATGACTTTTAGTTAAATTCCCTGATATTTCTCTTGACAGTGGGAACCCTGTTAACCAAATCTTTTGATTAGACAATGTCTATAAGCAAAAGTCACTGCTCTTCAGGCTACGTCTACATTAATCCGGATAGATTTGAAAACGGAGTTTTCATTTTAAAACGCTCTCCGTCCACACTAGCGTTTCTCATCCTCACTGAAACGTCAGTAAATGCCAAATTTGCGTAAAACCTCATAAAAGCTCACTGAGATATCACACAATTCTTCTGGCAGGATCATTTTATTTAGCAAAATATCTCCCCATTCACTGATGCGTCCAGGTCACACCCAGGTCTAAAACTCAACTGTTCTCATGTTTTTTTACGTTTTCTGTTATCCTTGCAGGACTGTGATATGAAGTGTGTAAAGTAACATATTTTAGCAACTGTGTGAAAGTGAATAGCACATCATTGGCACAATAGCGGTATAAACATACGCATCTATTGGTAGGCTACAATATGCGTCACATGACTAAACATGCATCATCGTTTTCAAATACCTCTGTCTTCACAGCCTGACAGGAAGAAGGCGTTTTCACATTTATCCGCTTTGGAGAGCGTTTTCAAAAAGCTACGTTTTCGTTCACTTAAAACGCCGTCTCAGTGTGGACGGAAGGCCAAAACGGAGAGAAAAAGATGTGTTTTCAAACAAAAACGTATTAGTGTGGACATGGCCTCAGATAGGCCAGGAATAATCTCAACATCTGAATGCACTCACACATGCCAAGAGAGTGTCAATCAACAGCCCTGATGAATCATATAATACACACCTGAGAGATTTCCATCTGTCTTTCTCCATGTTGTTCTCCGGTCCTTCACTTTCATATGATGCCAGATACAAAGCTGTTGATAGATCATTGAGATGAGACGAGTGTGTCAGCAACAGAAAACAAAGCCACCTGTTTTCATTCATGAGGAATGTTCTGAACTCGTGTTACTTGGCTATTTAGCATGACGGCATTTTACACCTGAGGTAAATTATGACAAGCGCAATTGTCTGCGTCTGGTATCTTGTGTGCATATTTCGCAACTGTCATTAGAACAGGTTTATGACGCCAGTGGCAGAAAATGAGTGAGCAGAAGAGCTCTAGACAGGAAGACCTAGCTGACAGTAAACAAGTAAGGCAGAATGTAAAAATAATGTTTAATCAGCCAAATCAGCACTGCCTTCCCTCAATATTATTAAGTGTCTGGAATTTTAGTAGATTAAAACGTGTCAAATTAATCAAACTAGCATTGAAATCATCACATAGCATCGTTACCATCTTCACTGAAGACTGGTGCGGTCAGGAGATACTGCAGAATCTTGCGGTCTCTGTCAAAAGGACACTCCACCTTCTTCCATGTCATAAACTCCATCACTTGTTTGGCCAGCTCCCAGAATTTCTGCAGCAGAATCAAGATTGATTCAGTTAGAGATCATCTATGTTTTGTGTGTAGCTACTGTCACACTGAATCCATGCCCTTGAAACTTAATTTCAACAGATGCATACGTCAATGAACTTTTGAAGCTACGTGACAGAGTTTTCTTAACCATCCATTGTTATTCAGTAGCTGTGACGGCAGTTGTTTCCATGCATCATGTCAGCTTGCATGTGTCGCCAAGCCAAACAGAAAGAATTACCTCAAAATTGAAATGTCCGTTCGGGAGCCTGTTGGCACATCCTTCATTGAGGAAGTAAATGTCTTTGATCAAGAGGCTGAAGAAAGGAATAACAATCTGGAAGGCAAAAAAGGGAACATAAGACAACATCTACAACTGACCAAAAACTAAAAACAAATGGAGCAGCCTCATTGGAGGCTATCTGAAGGTTATTGTCACAGTAAAAGACTGCATTAGGCAACAGTGTTTTACAGCTGCCTCTAAAAGTCTACAGGGCAGAGCACAACTGGATCTACCACTTTGGAGGGCAATAACAATGTTTCATGACGCAAGGAAGCAGTGGCGTGCATGTGAGGCCGAAATCTTAAGTCTATAGTAGCAAATTCAGCTATGACATGATAAACAAAGCTGTCTCTATATATAGATGCGTCACTCCTGTATTCAAAACACAAAACAAGCCGCAAATCAAGCTTTTATGCACGCGCATCAGATGTGGAAAATAGCAAAGAACTAAAATCCACGGCACACTCAGCAAAAAAATAAAGTAAAAAAGTCCCATGTTTTTAATTTTTTGTAGACCTGAAAATTACCATCATTCTGAAAAATAATAGAAAATGGAAATAAATACTTTTTATAATCTTAATACAGTAAATTATTCCATGGCATCACCATTTTAGTTTTTTGCATTTATTTTTAGTGTTAAACCTGAACACCCCACTAAAACGAATAAACTAGTGACATTATTGCAGTAAAGCCCCATCTGACTAATTAACCTCAAGTTCAAATCAAGCTTAAAATAAGTGTAACAACCACTAACTAAAACAAGGGGTCAAAAATATGAGCAGTCAAACAAGTTGATGAGTTAAATACATTAAGAGAGCAGTAATGCCTTCCTGATTTAATTTACAGTGGAAATTCCTGCCCTGGAACATGCATTAATTTTGTCCCTTATATCTTTAAAGTAACAACACTAGCCAAAGTGTAAACACATCTGATTTCAGGGAAAAACAAGTGACATGGGCCACTGTGATGCAAAAAAGCACGTCCCCCCACAGAAGGCTGAGCATTCCTGAGTTGCTCTGGAACATTCTGTCTCACCACCCAAACCCACACAGCGAACATCTCCTCCCTAACCAGTCGAAGATGCAAAACAAGCCTTACAAAGCTTAGCAAAAACAAACAAATACAAAAGACGTACAAAACAGTTGTGCATTTTAACGAAGACATTAACAATGTCAAGCATCCTTTTGGCAGACTCATGCCGGAAGGATTTTATTGGAAAACACTGAAGAGCATCAGAACATTTTGTTAACTGGCTGACTGCCATGTTTTTAGAACAAAAATAGAGCATATTTTTGCAGAGGAAACAGAATGTCCCATTTGACGCTTGGCCCTCAGCAAATCATCCATAAATGGCCCAACCATTATTACATAACTCTCGTCCAAAGAGGCCAAACTCAATTTACTGTAAATACAAAGCTTCTGGATTGGGGTCTGACTTTTTTTTACTGGCATCTTTTACGTAAGGAATCTGATTTAATCACTGTCCTCATTACGTTTGTTGCTGATATCAATACAACATATCGCACACTTCAAACACTGTTTGAAAACAGCCAAAGCCAAACAGTGTTATGAAACCATCATTCCTACGATTTCTGTGTGAAAACGTCTGGAAGAAGAAATTAAGCGCATTACCTTCTCTCTGCTACTATGAGCAGTGATGGATCTCTGAGTGGCTCCACGCAGTGCTGTTCTGTAGTTGTAGAAATTGCTAGAGGGATCCATCTGGTGCTGAGAATAGAGAAGAAAAAAAAAAAACGGTTTATGCACCAACCTCAGGACTAGAGTTTCTAATGAGCCCTAAATCCATTTGATATGGTTATGTCTTAGTTAGAACTACTGATTTAACCAAAGGCAACATGAGTCACTCTAGATACTATTCAGCATGGGACATTCTTTCATGGGAACCAAGTAAGATGAGACATTTCATGTGCGTCCAAACTTCATTAAACTTTTTGCCCGAAGGTGAGACGTTCACAAAAGGTTCAGTCGTCTTAAACCAGCAGTTTTAGTAGGTCCACAAAAGTTTGTAGGTCCTCAAATAAGTTTTACACTCTCACCTTCATTACACCCTCAGCTTCATTTAGTTGATCAAAAATACAGTAAAATTGTGAAATGATATTAAGACAAATTTATTTATTTTGTCCTTGCTGAATAAAAGTATTATTCTCTCAACCTTGTATTAGGGACTAGAGGTGAATATCTGCAGTTTTAACATTCAAGATTTTAATTCTACAGGGAAGGCAAGAGGCCCACTAAGCCTTTTATCCTACAATCCTCCACTGTCTGAAAGTAAAACAAAAGGAAAAGTTGTTGTGATACAGAGGCTGAACCTCCCTGAAGACTACACAGAGTCCCTATTTACACATCAAAAAGCTGCAAGCCACAAGGCGAGACTGAACCGTGTGTGTGTGTGTGTGTTGCCTACATAAGTAATTTATCAAGTTCAAGGCCTCTATAAAGATAAAGCAAGACCTAAACAAACCCTCTTTAGACAGTAAACACAGTGTACAGATTCAAAATTAAAGCCTTAAACTGTGGCCTAAAAGCTTTCTAAACATTTGCAAATCCACTCAAAGGGAGAATTGCTGTGCTTCAGAAAAATGATGATACAAAAGCAACAATTCTCGCCCACTTGGGACTAAAATTGGCAAGAGGTGGCGTCCATATTGTCAGGGGTTTGAGCATCATGCATGCATGAGTCACGGGGACAAGAGCCAGGGTCGAACACTTAATGTGATTAGTGCCATGTCAGCACTGCATTCACCACCATTCAATCCCACGCATGTTGTCCCCTACATATTCCCTCACTCCAGTGAGTCACACCCACCCACTGCTGTAAACAGAAAAGACAACATCAATCCCATCATGATGAAAAACCTACCTCTAGTATATCAAATTTGGCGGTTTTGACTTTGCCCCAGGTCTTCTTGAGCCGTGACACTGGACTCATGTTCATTCCGGCTGAAAGACACACAGAAACAGACACAGGTCAGCACACTGCTACACCTCGTTTCCTGTCAGAGGTGCAATTTCTCTATAGCAAATAGAGCAGTTAGGCCCATGAGCCCATATGAACAATGGCATTAGCAGGAGCATCATTTCCCTCAGACAATAAGTTCCGCTTATAGTGCCGAGGGTCATGGTGGACTTGTGCAGTCAGCACTAATGACCAGATGAGGTCAGAGTGTTGACTGGAAATCACTAGGGGTGGGTCAACCAATCGGATTCTTTTGTACTGATGACAGAATCATTTCTTACTAAACCTTGCTTAGATGTTAATCTACTCGTTTTTGAAGCTTTAAAATCTTTACTTTACTAACGCACATTCTTGGTATTGTTTAGCCGTTGTTTTAGCATTCAGTCCATTTGGTGTGTATATATATAATTTATTTATTTATTTATTTATTTATTTATTTATATATATATATATATAAAATGTTCATAATATAAACAATTGCAACAATGCACTCTGAAATAAGTTTGGGGTCAGTAAGATTTTTTTTTTATTTTTTCAAAAGTCTTGTATGCTCACTAAGGCTATATTTATTTGGTAAATACAGTACAAAAGTGATATTGAGAAATATTACAATTTAAAGTGACTTCTATTGTCATATATTCTAAACTGTTATTCTTGTGATGGTAAAGAGGAATTTTCAGCAGCCATTACAATCCTTCAGAAAACACTCTAATATGCTTCTTGTCATCAATGGTAAAAAAAAGTTGTGCTGCATAAAATGCTTGTGAAAACCCCAATAATATGTTTCAGGAAATATATTTGATTAGAAATAGAAATATTTTGTAACTTCATAAATGTCTTTACTATGAATTTTGATCATCCTTGCATAAAATAATATAATAAATATTGCATCCTATAATAAAAGTTAGTATGGGTTCAATTATAGAAGTAAAATTATCTAGAAATATCAATTCACATTGACTTTAGAGAGACATTAGAATTAACCAATGGACATCGAAAACGTTGATATTTGTAGTACATACAATTCACATTGCTGAATATTTTGTGATCTACATCTAAACATCCATTCATTTTAGATCTTTTCTTATCCAAACACAACAGTTTTAAGCCTGAACAAGAGCAGCACTATCTATCCATCAACAAAAGAGCCATCTGAGGCTTTAGTACCATTAGCAATCTGTCTGTACAAACAGGTGTCAGGCCCAGAGCTCCTCCGTCACACTAACATGATACTAGTGCGAATGATCCTTCAGTCCTAGCCACGCGCTGACACTATTCACATCACACAATGTACGTTGCCTCCAAAAAAAACACTAGCAGGAGCGATCAACCTTTCCCATGACTTGTTTGTTCTCTTCCAGTGACTTTAATATCAGCCCTCCATCTCTAGGGAGAGAGGCTGGTGTAAGAGTCCCGGCCCACAGGCTTGTCTCCAGGGAATGACCAGGGAAAGGACAGCTGTTCCACTCCCTCCCTCCCACAATCCCCCTCTCAATGAGTCTGTCCCTCTCTCAGTCTATTGGATTGGTCAACACTGACCATCTGCCTGAAGGAGGCCGCTCCCTCGTTCCAGCTCTCACTCACACAGGCTGAACAGCTGCCTCCTCTCAAGGCCCTCGCCACTCCTGGTCCCCTACCCATAATGCCTCAGGCACAGGATGATTAATGCAGCCAATCATATTCTTATATAATTATTATTGATAATAATAACAACATGCATCATATATTTTTAGAAAAATGTTTGGAACATATTTGATATAATATATAGCTATATTATAATATAGATTACCAAACAATGAACAGATATAGATAAGACACAGTAAAGGTCAACATTTATTATCTAAACCTTGACACACAGCTAAGGAAGACTCTCTGTTTGCAGGGTCTAGAAGAGATTTGACAATGTTGTGTGTGTTAAGCATACAAGAGCAAGGATTAGAAAAAAAAAACAAATCCTGCCAAAACAGCAAACTGTATTATCCAAACAGATTTGTGCGGAACAAAAGAGTTTCTGTAGCTGTAAGAACTGGAGCAAAGTGTTGCAAGGGACAGCAAAACACTCACTAATGATGGCCATGAGCGAGTTGAAGTTGCCAATGTTGAAGCATTCTCGTGCCACGTCGATGAAGAACTCAATGACTCGAGCCCGATGTTTCTTCTTTACAGGCTGCATAAGAAAACCAAGCAAGTTTTATGAACATCAAAAAGGGATATTTATAACTCCTGATTTCAAAGCTCATTGAATACTAAACACTTCAAAACCTTTCATGATATAATATACATATAATCTACGCAACTGTTCAAAAGTGTGGGGTCGTTAAGATTTTTTAATGTTTTTGAAAGTCTCTTATAAAGTCTCTTTTTTTTAATGAATAGAAAGAACAGCATGACCCCATTCATTTTCTGACCCGAAACTTTTCTATAAAGCCTATATTTAAAATCACACTAGAATTACTAATTGTGCAACACAACTAACTAATGTACAAGAATATAAGTTGCTAGGTGAGTGACAGCATTAAAGCAGATAATTACCATGCAGATCTCCGTCGCCACCAAGTAGCTGAGCCTGTTGAACCACTCCACATAAGCCTCCAGGTTACTTGCTTTTTTGTGATCACTAAAGCATCTCTGCAAGAATCACAATTTCAAAGATCAATGTCATCATTGTATTTACACTGAAGCTTGAGTTTAATCAAGAGCTTCATTTAGAACATTGTTGTTGTTGTTGTTGTTTTACACAAATACACCATATATTGGTCATCTACCACTATCATCATCTTAAATGCTCCTATTCATTTTATAATATTTATATGTGGTTTACCGTTTTATCTGATATTTTCCTTTTAGCTATTTATGGAAAAGTTTGTGCAAATGTTTGTTGGTTTTATCCGTTCTATTTATTGTATTTATTGATTTATTCACCTTGTTTATTTGTTTATTTAAATATCAATGCATGTAGTTTATCCTAAATTCTGAACTGCAGAAACTTTGACAGCTATCATTTGTTGAATATCACTCTTTAAAGGGATAGTTCACCCAAAAATGAAAATTCTGTCATCCTTTGCTCACCCTCAGTTTGTTCCAAACCTGTATGAGTTTCTTTGTTCTGCTGAACACACAAGAAGATATTTTGAAGAATGTCTGTAACCAAGCAGATAGAGCAACCATTGACTACCATAGTAGGGGAAAATACTATGGTAGTCAATGGTTGCTCTATCTGCTTTGTTACAAACATTCTTCAAAATATCTTCTTTTGTGTTCAGCAGAACAAAGAAACTCATACAGGTTTGCAACAAAATGAGGGTAATTAAAGGATGACAGAATTTTCATTTTTGGGTGAACTATCCCTTTAAGTGATCTCACAGAACTCTGCATGCTGGGACAACCCAAGAAACAAAGGCCTCTGAGATGACTGATGATCTCCAACAATGCACATTCAATTAGTTTGTGCTATTATCTGTTTAGGGAATGTATGCAGGCGCCCTGTCTGAAAGCTCGGATCACTCTAACACTTCATTCCTCACATTCCTACAGTCAGATTGTGCCACCCGTCACACAATGCACAATACACCCTACTCTACCTTTGATGGACAACATCAGAGAGCCATGACGGTGCGCAAGGACCCTCTGGAGAGAGATGGCGACCAAAACAAAAGAGAAAAATCGCACCAGCAACGTCTTGTCACGAGCTGTTGCCTAGCAGCCAGACGGCAATGGACATTACGAGGCAGGGCTAAGCAAACTTTTGGCGGGTTATTGTGAGAAACCAGTTGCTAGGCTTTGGCCACAAAAGGAGACTGTGAGGAACGTGAGGAGGGAAACTTGGACAATGACCGATTAGACGAGGAATGTGCTGTGAACGTTGTTGAAAAGGTGACACCATGTTGAACCCGTTGAACGTAAACATTGTGTGTATTGATTTGTCCAAGTTGGATTTTTGCTGTAGTGAATGAAAGACATAACATTTGTGTTGAATGTATTTTTAGTTAACGTTGCTGACCATAAACCAGAGGAGACTGTTACCTTGTTGTTATCAAGAGGGTCTTTCTGAACAAATGCCTGAACAAACTCCTCTGGTCCGATGTAGCTCAGTCTTTCCTGAAAAATAAAGATGACGTCAATGTATGCTTTGCTGTAAGTCCAAATGGTCACCTTAAATAACTACACAGATTATTGATTTTGTAAATTAATCCATCCAAACCCACAGTGAGGTGAGGAATGTAAGGTTATGTAAACTGAGGAAGTTCCTCTCACCAGTTCAATGTGTGTGAGTTGTTGTGCCAGGGTAAAGGGGTCATTGCAGATGGTCAAAATGTCTCTCTGGATAGACTGAGGTTTGGTCTTCAGCACAGTTAGCCTGTCGGTCACAGAGGAGTTGATCTTGGCCAAGGCCTCCTCATACTGACTCAGTGTGGTGAGCTTACGGATCAGTGTTTGTGTCATCTGTTGCACCGCCTTACGATAGAGCTGAAGAGAGACAAGAGACAGAAGTTGTGGATTTAATTACAACCATGCTTTTATTGACCAGAATTACCTGCTAATCATTCCTTCGAAAGGACTGACTACAACATCTGTCCTGCACTGATAAGAAAGCTGAGGGAATGCACAAACATCGAAAAGATATTCAGGCATATAACGGTGGAAAAAAGTCTATATTCTCTTGAATGGTCAGCAATGATGGTGGTTTGGCTCACATGGTCAGTCGTTCCAAGATAGGGTCTTGAGTATGTTATATAAACAGTTAAAGCAAGATTATAAAACAGCAGCACTTCATTCATGTCCTTTCAAAGGTTCACAAGAGCCCTGCATGCCTCCCATTTCCCCATGTAACACAAGATGGGGTTGAGTTATCTAATAACAAGAGCCTGACACAGTTCTGGACTTCTGTTGCATAAGAAAAGGACAGCAGCGGTCATGCCCTGTTGCTCAACATCAGTCAGGCAAAAATCTACATCCTTTGCCTGCTCAACAACCAGTGGGCTTTAAGATGTATATATAAAAAAAAAATTTAAACCCAGTGATTTCAAGATTATTATTTTTTTCAGCTAATGAACCATTAAAAAAAAAAATATGACAGCATCCGATTGATCAGAATCCAACTGCTTGAGGTTTCTGCTTAATCATTTAAAGAGGTAGAAAAAAAATAACTGCAGTGCGTGCTTATAATAAAAAGAATATCATCAGTTGGTGTGGACGCTAATGTAGTTATCGTTATAATTATCATTCTTGGTGTTAACGGCCCTTAAAAGTTTTCCTGGTTGAGTGCGGGATGTACAAAACATATTTTGTTTGACATTTTTAACCCTGGCACGAGTGTGTGACAGCCGTACAGATCACACTGGCACAAATACACCACACCCAGGTCAAGGGTGAATGCCCTTCATTACTTTCCCAATAAACAGAATTTGTGCAAAAGGTGTCCAAATATGCACCAAATGCCTGGATCTGCAAATGTGACCTGCCTTTCCCATACAGAAGACCACAAGCATAATGACAATCTAAGCAGACCAGAAGCCTGAGGAACTAAACTGCGGTCTGGAGAAAGATGTTACGACCTCTATTCTCAGCTCTTGCACCGAAAGCAAGAGATCTGCGATGCAATTGCCAGTAAAAAGACAGAAAACAGCAGGTCAACAAACTGCTGGCAAACTCATCAAGACCGATGAGGTCCAGAAGAGGACCTAGAAGGCCTAACTGGAAACCACTAGAAAGTGATCTTGTAATTAGGGGTGCACCGATCCGACTTTTTCAGTCCCGATACCGATGCCTGGGCTTTGTGTATCTGTCGATACCCGATACTATTGTTGAATTAATAATAAACTGTACATCTTCCACCTTATACCTTCCTTGAAGAGACTAAAGGCACCAGACTTTACTCACTAAACATAACTAAGACAAAATAACAGATGTATGTAAAGTGTTGAATTCTTATTTATTTAAAAAACAATTGTGCATTCAAATCTAAAATAGAACGTAATCAAACTTACAATAACATTTAGCAGTGGAAACAAAAAACAGTGTATTGGTCAAACATACAATAGTAATCTGACAGTTACCAAACAATTTTTACACTACAGATAATTGTTTTGGTATAATCATATCAATATTAAAAAGTAGCATTACAAATGAACAAATAGTCAAATTTTCTGCCATATGCAATTTAATAAAAATTATCAGCTAGCTAATAACAACTTTGTTCTGGTTTCACCTCACTCCAGTCTAAATGATTGTAGGCTAGGCCCATTTATTTTACTACACATGTTCAACAGAAATACGCTGAAATACTGTTGATAATTAAAAATAATTCTTACTACCCACTCTTGCTTAATTGGGTAAGCACACTTGTGTTCTCATTTCAGATGTGTTCTGAGTAAATTAATAAACTGATTCATGAGTTCAGTGTTGGACAGATCAGTTGTTCTAACCAGTCGTTAAAATGATTTGGTTCAAAGGAGTCATTGGTCACGAATTGGACATTAGCAGACGCGTTGTGTGTGAATCCCGTCTGTTAGAACATTGTGAAAGATGCCAACATACAGAAAACACTTCATAACTGAATAGAATTTGTCTCCAGTTTATTGAAAGTATGCTTTATGTCAGCTGGTCAGAGAAGAGTCAACATTTTTTTAGGGCAATTCACAACCAGCGATAATTCAAGGACAAAATTGTCCGAATGCGTCACGTGCAACATGGTTTCAGTCTTCCGACCTTTTGATTTGGATTAATATGTGAAATATGAGAGCGCTAACACTGATTATTTTGAAGACCCAGAGAGTGTGCGCGGGGGAGGAACTCGCTGATCACTCAGTCAAAAGTGCAGCATCTATTCTACATCACTCGTAAATCACAATAACTCATCAAATTAGGCTTTGGCGGCCATCAAAAAATTTTCAATGCAGGAAAAACCCTGACTTTGCAGTAATACCACCTGCCCTCGAAACATTTAAGTTACTCTGCAGACATTGCAAACAGCCGACGAACTAGTTGGCGCTCCATGTTACTTCTAGCATGCGACACGAAGCGACACGATTACTTCTAGCATGCGACACGACACTTCTAGCATGAAGCTGTCGAATGACTTAGGTTCTGCTGCGATGG
The DNA here is from genome assembly GCA_023566225.1 of Romanogobio albipinnatus. Classification (NCBI taxonomy): domain Eukaryota; kingdom Metazoa; phylum Chordata; class Actinopteri; order Cypriniformes; family Gobionidae; genus Romanogobio; species Romanogobio albipinnatus. Next base: position 37,015,535 of record CM042242.1, read on the forward strand.
GGAAAAAAAACATGGATCGGCTTGTGGATCTGTTCATTTTTCCGATCCCCTATCCAGCTTTTTTTGTCAGTATCGCGGCCGATATCCGATCCTAATATCGGATCGGTGCACCCCTACTTGTTATGATGGACTGTGAGCACTAGAGAGTACATTTGAAAAAACACCACATTTGTCTCAGAGGGGCTCATGTATTATTATAAATACACCTATTGTCTATTGTGTGGCTCTGACTGCTGTGAATCCCCCATCAATGTAGAGTACGAGTACATGTCGTACTCATGAAGGGAAAACATGGACTGAATTACATAATACAGACAGCATATTGATGGTCTGAACAAATTCCTTCTTCATGCTATGAGACACTCTTCTCATGCACAGATACACATCTACCAGACAGGCGCGACAAATGAAATCTGTGTTTCGAGTTTTGACTAAGTAGTAGATTTAAAGATGAAAGACTTTGTTGAGTTTTGAAACAAAATGGTGTAACCATTTCATTTCCTCATTATGGGTCAGTGACATGTAAAACTATACATAAGGGCAAATATATCGCTCTTTGTATTCATGTTGGTTTCTTTTGTCTGTATTAAGACCATTGTATCATTCCAACATTTTTGATAGAAAAATAAACTTAAGTCAGAAATTAAAAACCTCCTAATCATATAACAGGTGTGTTCAGGATATTGCATGTATGAATTGCGTTATAATGAATTTTTAAATAAACAAATAAATAGCTCAACAACATCATTGACCCTTATACAGTTATAGCTTTCCATGTTATCTTTTGATTTTACATGCAGTCTCATTAGTTTAATCAGCCTTTCACTAGATTGAGGAGGCGGTACAACACACACACACTTCCTCAATGAGCTTAGCGGGGCCGCAGAAGGTCATCGATCTCCAGGGTCAGGATGAAGCAGATCAATAGCCACAAATGTGTTTACTACACAAGTCACAGGACGACGAGTCCTGCTTGTCTTTTCTGGTTAGTGAAACATCATTCCCTTGATTCTGATGGGTCAGCGCGCTCCATCTTAAACTGTCCATTCTAACTAGCTCCCTGCTGTTAGTTATTACACTAATGCTCAAAACCATGTGAGATGACCAGACCTTGCTCCAGCAAATCTCTTTATATTTCACTGTACATTAACAAAATCAAGATTTGCCAACAGAGGACTGTTCAACTGTTGGGAAAAACGCTCACAGGGACATTCAAGGACAAAGCTTGATGAGAGCTGCCAACGTTATTCAAATTTAAGAGGAAGTGACAGGCTCAGCTCTCAGCTCTGGCCGATAGACTGCAAAAGTACATGAGCACAACAGAAGGACGATAACCTGATGTAAAAAATAAAATCTAATCATGCAACAACCAAAGAGTGTCGCTTTGGTTTTTGTGTACGGAAGTTTTTAAAAGAATCTAGCATAAATGATGATTCCAAATGTGGTGAAAAAGTCCCTTTGAGGAAAAAAATGCTAAGCCAGAACACGGTAACATACGAGTCAGCGCTAATGGAACTATTTAAATGCAGCCTGTGGAAAATTTAAATGCACCAGTGAAGACAAAAGCGGGCTGAACAAAAGAGCTTTATTCTCGCTCCTCTTGTCAGAGCACTTTAGGTCTAAAGAAATCTCACTCCCCATTGCCCAGGTGTTGACACTCTTCTCACCCAGCATGTTACATCTAATGTCTTAAGTAGCCGAATGTTAAAGAAGCCATGCTAAGACAAAGATGTGTGTTATTCTGTTTATGCTAATAATGGTACTAAAGGCATAAAGAAACGCTAATGCTGTGACTTCAGGTGACTTATTTAAAAACGCTGTTGCCCTTTAGCTGACATTTCCTTAAGAATAAAAACCTCATTGTTTCTGCTGAAATGATCATCTAACACTTAGAAGAGTCAGACTTACTTCATCTCCAGTACTCAGACGATGTGTTAGTTCCTTCAGACTCTTCATCATCCTCTCATCCCTGAAGTCATAGGGAAATGTCTCCGTCCACTCAGTCAGCAACTGCAGGATCTTAGGAGCAATTTTCCTCACTCTTGCCTATAGATAAAGTACAAATAAACAATGCAATTGTAATTGCATATTATTGTCTCCAGATTGTTAAAAGTTTCTTGCTAATGCTAGAGCAACCATTACGACTGAAGACACCTTGTATGACAGTAAGTAATGATACATGATGTTTTTTGCCAGTGTACCTTCTCTGCCTGAGGATCACTGAGCCTCTGCTGGTCCACACACAAATGGCACACTTTGGACATAAGCTCATATGGGTGAATAAAGAGACGGGAATTGAGCAGGAACGTGAAGATATAGGTCCTCTGCAAGTCAATAAAAATTAGGTCAATGTTGGTACAACAATATTCTAAACAAAACTAGTATCGGACTAAAACAAATCAAAGTGTTAACTACATGCAATTGATTTCTATTTATGAAAATATAACTTGTTAGCTACATTGCCGTTACAAAGTTTGGGCTTGGTAGAATTTTTAAAAACGTTTTCTTCTTCAAAAGAAGTTATTCCCACCAAAGCTAACCAGTAATATTAAAGCTTAAAATAACTTTTCTATTTTAATATACATTTAAAATGTAATTTATTCCTCTGTTGACAAAGCTGAATCATTACTCCAGTCTTCAGCGTCACATGATCCTTCAGAAATCATTCTAATATATGTTGATTTGATGCTCAAGAAACATTTCTTATTATTATCAATGTTGAAAACGGTTCTACTGCTCAAATTTATATTTTATTTTTGTGGAAACTTTTTTCAGGATTCTTTGATGAATGGAATGTTCAAAAGAACAACATTTATTTATATAACAGAAATCTTTTGTAATATACAACTTTGTCACTTTTGATCAATTTAATGTGTCCTTGCTGAATAAAGCTATTAATTAAAATAAAAATCATACTGAACTCAACCTTTTGAAAGGCAGAGTATGTTGGTGATTGTTAGAAACAGTTTTGTGGTGTAAGTGTTTTGACATTTAAAAAAATAAATAATTTGATATAAAAAAAACAAAAAACAGTGCGAGTGCATGTGTTTTCAACACTCAAAATACAATATCCCGAATATTTTTGATACTCCATACACTCACATCAGGATAGTACGCCACTGTAGGGACCAAGTGCTCAATAAGAGCCTCCAAGGACCCAGACACCAGGTTGTTGTCATGGTAATACAGGCCTTCATAGTCCTCTTCCTTTGCCTTATAGAGATTCTTGTTGTATCCATTGGGCCCATACATCACTGGAAAGGGTGGCGTTTGAGGCATTTTGTCCTGTTGAAGGACACAAAGAAACAAGTCTGATGATCCTCAGATAATGCAAACAATCAAAAACAGACATTAACGCGCATGAACCAATTCGTTAATGCTGAGCCTTCATCCTGCTCTGAAAATTTTGTTTACCTTTGTGTAAATCACAAAGTCCCCTGTATCATTATAGGAAGCTGAGTGGAAAATTACTCTTCCTCGGATGGACAACTCATGGGGATGAAAATGTCGCGAATAATCTCAATGTGCAAACACCTTCCCTGATTAAGCCTGTGAGAACTTGAGTTTAAATCTCCATTCAGTAAGTATTTCAGACTCGCACTCTAATCCACCATAATAGCAGCTGTACGTACCGCCGTTGGGTTTCACTCACAAACACCAACAAATTAATCTTCATGCTGCATTTACCTCACGTGGATGTACAAAACAGAGGCTCTTTTAACTATGGTTTGATATGAAAAAAAAAAACCACGATGACCTATGAGATCTAGTACTTCTGAAAAGAAGGATTCTCTTTTTTCCCCCTCAAAACCAAAATGTGGCCCGTTACAGATGAGAGTCCTGTGAGTCGGTCAGGATTAGCTAGAAGTGATAAGCAGCCAAATGCAGTTCTTCACCCACACAAAGAGCTCTGGCTCACACTTTCCTCTCTCCTACTTCTGTATCTTCCAGGCTCTTGTGGAACAGCAGAAAGTGAGTTTTGCACATGTCAATGCATCACCTAATCACGCGGGCGGCTCCAACATGCCAGCACAAGCTTCTGTGCCATTTCAGAGCTTAGCCCGTGACTTTATGTGAGATTCCTGGACATTGCTCATATGGGCCCCTCAATGGAGGCATTCAGAGTTACGGCACGGGGTGTCAAGGGACACCCCAAACAATGTGCGGCCCCAATGGCCGCCTGCCTATTCAGGCTCACATGCGTTTGGGTGCCAGAGTTGGACGGGAGTGCGCAGGAGGGAGGGGGTGTCGTATGATGTGGTATAACCTCAGTCCACGGCCCCCTTCAGAGACCTCCTTGAAAAAAAAAACATAGACATTAGCATCAAAATGGAAGCCCAAGAGGTCAAAGCAGCAAGTGCCTCCCGCGCATCTGCTTTACCATGTGTTGTACCATCTGAGCAAAAAGAGTTGAAAACGTAGGAAGGCCAAATTATGTCATGAGTGACTTTGTGCTCAACACCAATTTGTAAAGTCCGTATGAATGATGCCTCTGGGAACCACAGTTTCAATTTCCATCTCATATTCTGTGACAGCATTTGCCAAAGAACAAACAGACAAAACAAGAAACCACTTTGTTGTTTTGACCAACCTGTATTGACTAAAAGTCCACTCAACTCTTATATGGCCAAAAAGCAGGATCCTCCTGCGCATCTGCCGATGCAAACCTATTAACGAAGCCCCCAGGCCACAATGCAAATCTGCTAAAAACTGCACCAGAAAAAGCCAAATCCCTTTCAAACTCACTACTAGGTACACCAGCTGCAGCCCGATTCAATTCTGTGAGTGAATAAAACAAAGAAGAAGCTGATTAGTAGCAGGGAATCTGTATGCGTTTACTTTTTGGTTGCAGGTGTCAAGTATGGCCAGCCACATGTCCTCTCCCCTCTCCTGTTTAAACAAACACTGAGCACAGCCTTCACAACAGGGGCTGTATAGCGTATAAGCAAACAAAAAGGTCCTTGCTTTCACACAATTACTGCACTGTGTTTTTCAGAGCTTTTATTTTGACGATGTAGAGTATTTGGCATCCATGCACAGCTGCATTTTAGATAGTTATGACTGTCAGAAAGCTGAAAACATTCTGTCCCACCCACATGTTGACTGTAGAATTCCTCAAGCATAAAGCAAGATAAATTATCTGTCTGATCTTCAGGATTCCCATGATTTTTTACACCTCATATTTTATATATATATATATATATATATATATATATATATATATATATATATATATATATATATATATATATATATATATATATATATATATATATATATATATATATATATATATATATATATATATATATATATATATATATATATATAGAGTGAGGAAAATAAGTATTTGAACACCCTGCTATTTTGCAAGTTCTCCCACTTGGAAATCATGGAGGGGTCTGAAATTGTCATCGTAGGTGCATGTCCACTGTGAGAGACATAATCTAAAAAAAGCAATCCAGTAATCACAATATATGATTTTTTTTTTAACTATTTACTTGTATGATACAGCTGCAAATAAGTATTTGAACACCTGTCTATCAGCTAGAATTCTGACCCTCAAAGACCTGTTAGTCTGCCTTTAAAATGTCCACCTCCACTCCATTTATTATCCTAAATTGGATGCACCTGTTTGAGGTCGTTAGCTGCATAAAGACACCTGTCCACCCCATACAATCTGTAAGAATCCAACTACTAACATGGCCAAGACCAAAGAGCTGTCCAAAGACACTAGAGACAAAATTGTACACCTCCACGAGGCTATGGGGAAATTGCCAAGCAGCTTGGTGAAAAAAGGTCCACTGTTGGAGCAATCATTAGAAAATGGAAGAAGCTAAACAATGTCAATCTCCCTCGGACTGGGGCTCCATGCAAGATCTCACCTTGTGGGGTCTCAATGATCCTAAGAAAGGTGAGAAATCAGCCCAGAACTACACAGGAGGAGCTGGTCAATGACCTGAAAAGAGCTGGGACCACTGTTTCCAAGGTTACTGTTGGTAATACACCAAGACGTCATGGTTTGAAATCATGCATGGCACGGAAGGTTCCCCTGCTTAAACCAGCACATGTCAAGGCCCGTCTTAAGTTTGCCAATGATCATTTGGATGATCCAGAGGAGTCATGGGAGAAAGTCATGTGGTCAGATGAGACCAAAATATAACTTTTTGGTCATAATTCCACTAAACGTGTTTGGAGGAAGAAGAATGATGAGTACCATCCCAAGAACACCATCCCTCCTGTGAAGCATGGGGGTGGTAGCATCATACTTTGGGGGTGTTTTTCTGCACATGGGACAGGGAGACTGCACTGTATTAAGGAGAGGATGACCGGGGCCATGTATTGCGAGATTTTGGGGAACAACCTCCTTCCCTCAGTTAGAGCATTGAAGATGGGTCGAGGCTGGGTCTTCCAACATGACAATGACCCGAAGCACACAGCCAGGATAACCATGGAGTGGCTCTGTAAGAAGCATATCAAGGTTCTGGCGTGGCCTAGCCAGTCTCCGGACCTAAACCCAATAGAGAGTCTTTAGAGGTAGCTAAAAAACTGTTTCTCAGCGACAGGCCAGAAACCTGACTGATCTAGAGAAGATCTGTGTGGAGGAGTGGGCCAAAATCCCTCCTGCAGTGTGTGCAAACCTGGTGAAAAACTACAGGAAACGTTTGACCTCTGTAATTGCAAACAAAGGCTACTGTACCAAATATTAACATTGATTTTCTCAGGTGTTCAAATACTTATTTGCTGCAGTATCATACAAATAAATAGTTAAAAAAATCATGCATTGTGATTTCTGGATATTTTTTTTTTAGATTATGTCTCTCACAGTGGACATGCATAAATACTTATTTTCCTCACTGTATATATATGCGCATGTATGAAGATTGCACTCACAAAGTTGATAAAAAAGAATAGAACAGGTAATAAATAAAATAACATTCTTATTTACAATATTTAAATTTCCGAAACATTTCCATGAGTTCTTAAGATCAATTTCCATGGAAATCATGAATTTACAATTCCTTGATACAGGTTTTCCATGGCTGTGGGATCCCCGTCTAATGCAAGAGGTTAAAGCAACAAAACTCAAACGTTCCGGACTGTTTTGAAACTGCATCCTCAACAACAGGGTTTGTTGAGCTCATTGGCATGTTTTTAGGAGCTGTAAAGTTGTTGTGGCAAGTCTTATCTTTAAAGGTCACTTCATCAGGGCTCTCAAGTTTTGAAGACAGGCAAGAGTGACATCTCCAACCCCCCACCCAAACACAACAATGGGAGTGTTGTTGTGTTTGGTAAGGATCACTGAACACAATTGGCGGGACGCCTGGCGCTCTTTTATTGATCACCTTTTTTTCGTATCATATATTTGAGTAATTATCATAAATTAGGTATCATTCAAAAGCTTTCGAACTCAAAATTCATCCTGTGAAAACCGTTTTGAGATCGGACGTTGTGTTACCATGGAAACGGTACTCTAAATTCTTCTATCGGGCTCCTTCCCCAAGTGGGCGGTGTCATATTTCATGTTACAAAATGTATTTGAACTACTTTACACTCAAAGTCTTTTCTAATCTTGACAAAACACATATCATCGGAAAGGTCTGGTGACTTGTATTTGGTGACTGTTTTGTTATGGAAGTGATATTTGGACAGAAATTTACAGGAAAATGCATTTAAAAAACTACCAATGAAATGGGGATGGGGCGGACGGGGGCTGGGATGATTTTTTATTCAAAGATCAACAGTCTGTCATTAGTCTGTCACAAAAAAACAACATTCAAATCTTGAACTCAAATGTCATTGTGAAAAGGAAAAAAAAAACAATGACTGTTGTAAATAACAGTGCGTAAATCAGACCTTTCTGTATAGCCTAAAGCCAATAAGCTTAAACGAAAAAAACGAAATAATTGTGTAGTTAAGTATTTTTTGTACACAGTGCCGCGAAAAATCAATCACTTTTTACGCGTGCATCACTGTCCTCCTCGCGGCTGCAGCAACTTGCGCTCTCTTCATCAAGGCTTAAAACAAAAAGGTTGTTTTGTCTTTACTTTCATCGCTTAAGGCTGTGGCAATCCATGGATACTTCCCCACCCACTCCTCCCGGTACCTGCAGAGGCGTTTTTGCTTTTTAGCAGCGTGTTGGGGTTCCGGTAAGCTACACCAGCCATGCCAACGGAATGAATCAAAATTAGCTTATCAATGCATATCAAAATTCGCGCCTAGCCAGTATTTTTTTTTTTACTTAGAAAACAGATGCTGCAGCCAATGAGCAGCCGGCAGGGGCTGGTTGCAGGACGACTTAACCTCTGCAGACAGTTTTTAATGTTTATCAGACAATAACTACAAGATTTTGCTTTAGTATAATTTTCGGGACAATTAGGGCCAGATTCGGGATTCGGGACAACAGTTTAGATTTCGGGACTGTCCCGTGCTGGTCACCCTAGCACTGAGGCATATTAAATATGATAAATAGTTTTTCTGCGTGAGAAATATAGTGTGTGGCGGGAGTGCGTGACAAAAGACCGAAATGAGTGACTGTCACACTCAATGCGTGACACTTGAGAGCCCTGCTTCATGCTGAATATAAAAACAACCAAGGATTAAGCTCTAACAAATAGGAAGGACTGTTCACTGCTGTGCTTACAGGAAGACATGATTCCCACATTCCTTTAAAAGATCAAAACAAACACCTGCCGTATTCAAATGACTTTGTTTACTATGGTCCACGCATCAGAATCTCAGAGTTCTATGTAAAATGACAAATTAGTATGAAAGGATGTTGCGAATATTATGAAACAAGGAAATAAAAAAAATCCAGTCTGCTCAGGACACCGTCATAGACGCCGGCATGACACAACAATTGCCAGCTCTCAATAAATTGAACAAAAGGATCAAATTGAGTTTGTTTTTTTTTGGTTTCTGTCAAAGTGGGTTACATGTTAGCCTTGGGAAACGAGCAGGTGTGCAAGACGGTGGGGGAAGGGAGCTATGGCTTCATTGAAACTACTCAAGTGTGTTTGAGTAAATAAAGGGCTTGGCTGGCATAGTGTCCTTCCCACTGTAAAAGCACTTTGAGCTATACCTGCATGACTTGTATCACAGAGGCAAAGTCCAGCCAAATCACAGCGACCTGATGCAGATCAGTATTTCAAAACACAATCAAATGTCTCAGACACACTTCTTTCCACAATCTTGACCTGACCCTAATTTCAATACAATTCAATAAACATGGATTAATCAAGTAGATATGACAATCTGCTTAATACCCAAAATAGCTTACTTATTTGATAGTGGGGAGGAACACATGGATCATCTGAAATCAACTGGGGAATATTTGGCAACAACTCTCCAGTTCCCAAGCCCGCCCACCATAAAACCACTACTACACGAATGAAAATAATTTCCCCACTGAACACTCAAAACTCCATAAAGCTGCCATCCTTCTGCAGTGCACACCATCTGATTGGTGCATACTATATTCATAAGCCAATTTACTGTCTTTTTAATCCACGCTAAAAAATTATAGGCTAATGGACTTTCATAGAGATTTCCATGATACTTTAACATTTCACCAAACCCCATGGGTTTTCCAGGCTTAGAATCGCAATTTTAAAATGCTCTGAATATTCAGGTATTCCCTGGTAAGGTATATAAACATTGCCATCATTGTATAGTAAACATCTAAATATCATGGTAATACCATATGACACATACATTTAATCAAATTATCAATGAAATAAATGTGATCATCATCAAACTATCAGACCAGTCAAAAAGGCAAGACTAGAATTTTAATTACACTAATACCACAAATAACCAATAATCGTTCGTGATGGTAACTGGAATTTGTTGTGCACAGCATATCTGTGGGAAATCACATTCAGGACCGCCAACATACCACACCACATGCTAGATCCTCTATTAATATAGCCTTCTTATGTCAACAAGACAGCAATGAATATTATCAGCACCGAATATTTGTTGTTGTGTTTAGATTCTGCCTGAAATGTATTGACTGACGGATATAGCGCCGGTTGTAATGTGGAATAATATCAAAATGCATACAAACCAAGCGGCGTGTTAAAGGTTTTGTTATTAAAGCGCATAAACATTGCTTGTGTGTCTCACCTCGAAAGGGACAGAGACTCCGCTGTAGATCAGCCCTGCAGAAGTTTGGCGTTGAATGGCTGAGCAAGAACCTCCGGACATATATCACGGACTTAAAAAAAAGATTCTTAAAACATATGAAGCTAAAAAGTCTTAAACCAAGCTGTGTATTCCCAGGTCATACGGATACCGACTGTTACATGCAAGCGTATGGTCTTTATAAATATATCCAGGCAGTATGTGCGACGTGCTGTTCACTCACGATCCCAAGCAAGTGTGCGTGCGGATCCACTGAGCGCGCGAATAATGATAGTAGGCTGCGCTGTAGAATGCGAGACGACCAATCAGCGGACAGCACCAGAGACCCGCGTGCACGTCCGCGCGCGCCCATCAGTTTACGAATATAGGATAACGTTTCACTAAAAAAAGACAACTGAAAGAAGAACTAAATGCCTGTCTGAGCGAAAATCCCCTGAAAATAACGTCCTTGGTTACTTAGAAGATTAGGCTATATTCAGAAAGACAGCGGTTTCATTCACATTGTTCAGCGCATAAGAAACAACTGGAATTTTTTGTTGAAAAGTTGTTTAAAAAATAAAATGACATGAAATGACATGACATGCATAGGCACAGACGATGGGATTTTTTCTCATTCACCAATCAATTTGCAGGTTTCAGGATTTTAACCAAACTTTTTTTAAAGACGATTCTCAACTATGCTATGAAATATAGTCTAACTGAAAGACTTGATATACCATTTTACTTTATGCAATATGTGGGTAAAATGTCCATACATGGGTTTTCCAATTCAATGCAATGTATCTATACACTGTCTAATTTGCATAGCCTATTACTGTGTTCTTGGAGCAACATGTAATGAAAAAAATAGTGTAACAATGGGAGTAAAAGTTGGCAACAGTTTCATAATAATATCTAATATTTTATATGAACATTGATATTTCATTTCTTTCCTTGTGTCTCCCAAAAATGCCTGATAAACATGCTTTAAGTCCAGGTGTCCCCTCTATTGAGGACATGTATAAAAATCAATGCCCTGTTTTGTAACAGAAAGTCATATTTTGATTAGAAACTCCTGATTCCTGATAAATTTCCTGATATGTTGATTTATAACAAACAATTTGAAATTTAGTCAGATTCAAATGATAATTACAAAATATGTTCATATTTCCATAATACCAAGAAGAAGTTGTTGAAACTGTGATATGTACTGTTTCAGAGAAATCCTCATATGAGGATGGTGGCACCCAGGAGCATAAAAAGTAAAAAGGGGGGAAATTGTAATGAACTCATTTGAATGCATTTTTTCTCATAAGCCACAAATGGTAATAAATGCATGTATTTATTGAAACAAAATAAATGTTACTATCATTAGCGTGAATGGGAATATTTTGGGGAATCTCCCTCAAGTCTCTTGAAAATGAAATGTACTGATAACATCTTTATTAACTATGTTTTTGTATCTGTAATGATTACCTTCATTATATTAAGTTTATAATTTGAACTAAATCTGTTAAACACACTCTACATTCTTTATTTTCTATACCCACCTTGTCTCATTGTCTTAGAATTGTTCTTGTGTTTTGCTAATGTGCTATTTACACATGAATGTTTCTGCATCAGGATGCCTGGACTTAGATTTTCACTGAAACTGGGCAGAACCCCACAAAAGATACTACAATGAATACCTGAAACGGTTCACAGAGAGGTTCTCTCTCATTGCAGGTCAGGGGTCCGAGAGGTCATCACCTCGCTCACCTTCATTGGGTGTGCTAACTGAACAACAAACATATCAGTCTGTCTTTTAAATTGACAGAAAAAAACTGATTCATCTGCTAAATGATTCACTCACCCGGTTAAACAATAAAATGAGCAATATGCTATAAACATTCACATCTTCAATAAGTGTGTGTGTTTAAAGCAATACGCATATTAAGACGACATTAGCTGATATCAAACCAGCAGCTTAACTGAGTATGCCTATCATGAAGATAGAATAAACAATGAAAACGTTTGTTAAAAAAGCAGAATAGAATAGAATTTGTAAAGCTTTAATGTAAAAGACGTGTATGAATCATCTCTAAAATCTGCATCACAAAAGACTTTTCAAATGTGCTGTGAAAATGAAGATGTCTCTTCATGCCTTTGACAGCAGCATGAATAAATTCTGAATATGGGGTGCATTATGGTTGAAAATAACCATCCACAGATTTCACAACTTGGCTAACACCTCCACAATGGGCCCACAGTTATATAACCTCTGTGTTTTGAAATTCATTGTTCATTGTGAAGTGCTGAATTATGGAGGTGTTCGTAAAGATGTGAAGAGCTAACGGTTGAGTTATCTGCAAAAGTTAATACTAACGACGAGCCAAACTGAAAAAAAGTTGAAGAGAAACAGCTAGTCCATTCAAGTCCAGTCATTCACCCTGTTAAATACACATTTGAGTTTAGTCAGCACAGACAGTCTGACTTAGCTTCCATTCTGCTCCAGAGGTGTGAATACCCCTGTTTTGTAGTCCTAGATGGGGCAATATGAATGTGAAAAGTGAGCTAGCGCATGAATTATTTAGATGTTTGAAATGCTTAAAAGGAATGCAAGATGAATACTGTGCCTGTTGTTACATTAACACGTTTGACTTCAAAGAACCTTAAAACAGAATGTTTAAGGGTTTTTTTAAGGTTAAAAATGTATATGCTGAAAGTTAAATTGGTTGATACAAATCCCAATAAAGCATTTTAATGTTCTAAATCTTTACAATTCAATTGTAATCATTTACAAAGTATATGTACAGTGTGTACATTTTTACACACAAGAATGCTAAACATGGAAATTCTCCTCTGGATACTCATTCAAACATTTCTGGCACATCCATTCTGTGGAAACAAATGTGCTAGCAGTTGACAGAGATGATCAGACACGGTGTTAAAAACCACAGTATGGTTAGCTGGAGTTACAGCTTTAGTATACCATATGGTTACAAGTGTGTGTTGAATTTCCATTACTGGAGTGCAAGGAGGACACAATCGGCTTGTCTTTTGATATTGGGCTTTCCTGCAACGCCAAGGTCATGGGTTCGGTTCCTAGGGAAAGCAAGAACTGACAATATGTAAAAATGTGTACCTTGAATGCAATGTAAGTCGCTTTGGATAAAAGCATCTGCCAAATGCGTAGATGTAAATTGGGTGTCACTCTGTTGTTTAATAGCTACTTCATTTTACAAGCCAAATCTTTACAATAATTTATAATGATCCAATTTCACCAATTATAAGAAATACTATTATGCCACATTGGGTGTCATTTTAACTCTAACAAGTCAATACTAACAGATGGAGACACCCAATTTTTAACTTCACAATCATTGAAAAAAAAAAAAAAAAAAAAAAAATCAGGAATAATGGGTGGCAACCAATTCCAGACAAAGGGCAAAAGTAGGGCAGTACAGTCTACTGCTTCCAGTCATCATTCATAGAGCCTTATTAGTATCTCACATGTTATGTCAGAAGATCACATGCATGGAAAAGTCAAAGCATGGAAACCAATGTGACTCGATGATCAGAATTAGCTTCCAAATGAGGAACAAGTTACATGTGTTGCTTCCTGACATTTAATGTTTTACCAAAACATTTTGTGAAAAATATGACTCTATAGTTCTCACAAAGGTAACACTGTAAAAGTTTTGTTGGGGTGAGGATCTTTTTTTGTTGTTGTTGTAAATTTTGTAAACTTTTATGTTCATCTTTCTGTTTTGAAAAACCATTCTGCCATCTTAATTTGCTTAATACATAATTAATGTAGCATCTCACTCTGGGTCTTGAACTTTTTAATGAATGTTTCTCTCATGAAAGAAGAATCCATAAACCTAGGTTTTACCTTTTCCTTGAAGTTCAGCCACTTAAATCCAGCACTTTTCTAAACATTTACAAAACATGCTGGGATAGACACAATCAATTTTACTCATGTATAGACCTTTTCACAAACATACCAGGGAAACCCCAACTGGCAAGTAAAGAATGAGTGAGGCACTTCCCAGTCGATTTCTCAGTCCTGATGGATTTTAGGCGTACATTACACTCTGCAAACTGATCCAGACCACACAAGTGGACTCTCAACTACACAAGCCAGTTATAGTCAAATGCAACCTGATGATCAAAACCTTATGAAAATATGACTGGATTTAATTTGTCAAGAATGTGGTCCATATACGTTTCCAGAGGAATGTCTGCAGCACCAAATTTTTTCACAGTTGGCCTAGTTCACTGTTTGTGCGAGCCTGAGGAGAACGCCTTTATGTCTCTGTCTGACAAAACCACTCGCATCCCAGAAACCAAAAAATAGGGCATCTCTAACTGCGGGAAGTGACTTTTGAGAAACCTTGATGTGAAGTTCAGTAAATCCTCCCCCTAAAAAAGCTCAACAACAACAGCGAAACAATTCTGCCACAGAGATGTGCATTTCTTCTGGGGTGACCTCAGCACTGAAAACGTATCATTAGGATACTGCCCTAACCCATTGAACTCAGCCCTTAAGGTCACAAAGATATCACCTCTCCTGACCCAATCTACAACAACAGATGCCACATGATACAACATGTCACAGATGGAGTGGATAAGATCAAAGGACAGGTGTAACAGCGAACAGAGACTTGGCTCGTATTCTGAGAGAATCAACACCAAATTACTGAAGGCCACACAATTTTATCATTGTTGTTTAAACTGTTGTTGTACAAGACTCAAAATGTTTCAATATATAAAATGAATGATATTATATTAATATAAAGTAATATAATATTAATGTCTTCGTTTAATGCATACACAAGCATAAACACAACACTCTCCGCCCAGCAGGTGTGTGGGAGACTGGCTGCCAGCAAAATGAACAGGAAACCTGAAAATACTCCATGTTCTCTCGGCTCCCACACACACACACTGAAGGCCAAAGAACAAGATCTCCCACCCATGTATCTCAGAGGTAAACAGAATCGCATGATGTAGGCTCAGACTTCCTGTAGGTCGATTACAATGTACAGCACACATATTGTTTATGCAGTATGAATGTTCACACCACTGGGATGCATGCCATGAATTATGCAACATTTTCTCGTCCGATCTGACACATAACATCATTAACTGCTCTATGCCATCACCATACTGACCACCTTTAGACATACAAGCCCTGAACTACATATAAAGACACATCTCCTGTTGCCATCTGGATGCTACAGTGAGTAGGATGGGTTGCTGGTTTGTTAAGTCAGTCAGGGGGCAAAGGACTGTCTTGTGTCCATCTGTGACTTGGGTGTCTGAAGAAGCACTGACATTTTAATTATCTTTGACTGAGGCAAGAGACGGAAGGCCTCAGTCTGGGAAAAAATTGCCTACAAAAGAGAATGGGTTATAAAACTGTCTCAATGAGAGGCGTATGAAATGACATATGTAGGAGTAAGCATGGTGTCCAATAAAAAGTTAGACAAAAAAAAAACCTTCAGATAAATAAATAGAAAAGGTTTTTTTTTTTTTTTTTAATACAGGGCTTAACTAATATGGAGGAAAATGAACACTGACCCAACAAAAAAAAAACTATAAACAAAAAACAGTGATGACTTTTGGAATATTTAACTCTCAAAATTTCAAAATATATATATAACAAATATATAATTGAATAGTTACCTCAAATATATAATATAAGAAATTACTAAACGGACTCAAATCCCCTAAATAGTCAACACAATGCCACATGATGAGCATCCTGGGAAAGAGCTCGGAGAACAGTTATGTGCTTTGGGAGGGGTCCTAAAGCATATGAGACAGAGCAGCTGGAAGACATTGCATGTGGATTGGCATTGAAGTATGGGGGGAAGGCTATAGGAAATGGAGGAAACTAGAAGACAACACCCAGACAAACTCCCTGTGACCCACATACCCTCCCTTTTCTTCCCCCGTCTCCACTCTACCTTCTGAGTAGAGACGGCCTGAAAGCTGACATTCCATCCCCACCCCCCTCTGTCAAAACAAACAAGAAGACCACCTGAGGAAAAGGAATTGTTTTGTCACATTTTCAAGGGTCTAATCTTACCCAGTCAGAGGCCCATTTTGCTTACATGCCTTCATATTACACTTCAGACCTTTGAGTACACAAGATGTAAATGAGAAATATTAATAGCTATGTACGACACATTATTGCACTGAACGGAGGCATACGCATAGTTCGTTTTGTCCTGCTTTTGTCTTATGGGTGTTGTTTTTCATCAACAAAGGCTACAAAGATTATGCACTTCATAGAAAAGGATTCCTCAGTGTTATGTAATGGGACAAATGGCACAAACATTGTAGTAAGTTGAATTACGTCAATCGTCAGTTAAGTGTCATGTAAACACATCAACCAATATTAAAGGGTTAGTTCACCCAAAAATTAAAATTCTGTCATTAATTTCTTACCCTCCTGTCGTTCGACACCCATAAGACCTCCGTTCATCTTCGGAACACAATTGAAGATATTTTAGTTGAAATCCGATGGCTCAGAAAGGCCTCCATTGGCACAATGCACTTTACACTCTCAAGACCCATAAAAGGTACTAAAGATGTCGTTACAAAGTCCATCTCACTACAGTGGTTCTAGAATAACTTTATGAAGCGACGAGAATAGTTTTTGTGCGCAAAAAACCCTAAATAACGACTTATATAGTGATGACCGATTTTCAAAACAATGCATCATGAAGCTTCGAAGCGTTATGAATCTGTGAGTTGATTCAGCGGTTTGACACGCGATCCGAATCATGAATCGACTCGCTGATTCATAATGCTTCGAAGCTTCATGATGCATTGTTTTGAAATCGGTAATAATATATGAAAATAATATAATGTATTTATCATAATATTGGGTCATGTAATTACCTTACTTATTTCACCATTACTGAAAATTCATTATATTTGCATGTATAAAAGGTTGGTTATAGACTACTGTTCAAAAGTCAGGGGTCAGTAAGATAAATTTGAAAGAAATTCATAATTTTATTAATCTAGACGGCACTGACTCGATCAAAAGTGACAGTTAAAACATTATACACTCAGAAAAAAAGGTACACTGTCACTGGGGCAGTACCCAGGGTGGTACCTACACTTTTGTACCTAAAGGGTGCATATTAGTACCTAAAAAGAACAAAAGCGCACCTTATGAAAAGGTACCGTCTCAGTGACGGCTTTTGTACTTTTTTTCTGAGTGTAATGATGCAAGTATTCCATTTCAGAAAAAAATTATGTATTTGAAATATAAGTGAAATGTACCACAGTTTCCACAAAACTCTTTTCCACATTGATAATAATTTATTGTTTCTTGAGCAGCAAAATCAGATCATATTAGAATGTTTTCTGAAGGATCATGTGACTGAAGACTGGAGTAATCGCTGCTCTGCTTTGCCATCACAGGAATAAATTACATTATTATTTTTTATGCATCAGGTTAGCTGTTGAAAAAAAATGCAAAGAAGAATATTTTTAAATAACATTGCTTTTCAACATTAAAATAAACATCATAGTTTACATTTGTAACATTTTTTAATAATGCTCGTGTGCTGCTCTTGCATATAAGCTTTTAACCAGAATATGGACCATAAAAAGGACAGAATTTTCTTTTGGGGGGAACTATCCCTTTAATCAGAAAATGATGTACATGTAAACATTAATGAGGCAACCCACTTATCAGAATCAACATTCCACCGAACATCAGCATGAGATTCCACCCACAGCTTTCAGAGAATGCTAGGTGGCTGATGTTGTCCGCAGACGGCCATAATGATGTTCTCATTAAAGGCTGGGGGTGGCCGCTTCTTTCCACCATCCCTGCTGAACAGCTGAACAGGCCCACTTGAGTGTTTGTACTCTTTCATTAATTCCAACAGTGCAGAGGACACTTGCTCAGTCAACTGGCTGCATAGCTGCCGTTTCTATCTTTCAAAGTTGTTCACTGAATAACCTCACATTGCTTGGGAATGGTCAGATATGATGTCACTGGCACAGAATGAGATAAGACAAAATAGTCCCCCACATAAAAGCTAATCTGTTCTGATTACATAAGATCTGTCCCTTTTCATGGCCGTCCAAGTCAACAGATGAGCCCCACTGCCCCCGCTTTCAGCCTGGGGCTCAACTGGCCGCACTGAGGCAGCGGAAAAGTGAAGATGACATTATTTAGACCATTTATGTAACAACATGTAGTCATACATTAGAACTGGTCTCCACAAAAGTTTCTCTAGGTTGTGTTTGCCTATTCAAACGGGTCCTTAGACAGTCTGCTCTGACCCTGCTAACAGCCTTTTCCATCATGCCACCAGTGCTTGAAACAATGCAAGTGCAGATGGCAGGCATGCCACGCCAAATGCCACACAAAGCAGTCCCAGATGGAGCCGGCCTAGGATTAATCTGCCTGATAAAAGAGTATGGAGAGATTGTACATTTTGGTGAATCCGAAAATAGCCAAATATCTGTGTAAGAACATATGACCTTCCGATTGTGTCTCACTTCTTTCTTCCAGACAAATTCTCTTTTTGATCTGCTAATGTTCAGACTTGAAAATTGGGACAGATTGTACAAAATCTCCTGAAAAGTAGGGGAATAGTTGGACAATGCAACTATTATGCACTTTGGGACTGTTTTGGGTTCTCAGACAGGAGCATGAGTTTTTTTTTCTCCTCCCTATTTAGCTTCACAGCCACCGTAAACATATGTTTTGAATAGCTTTTCTCAAAATAGCCATCCAGACAAAGTGATCAGTTAGCACAGCTGTTTGGCGTCCCATATTCATAGAATGAAATTTAAGTAATCATAATGTCTTTCTCTACACAATATGTTTTTCCTAACAAGATTGGAGTGACAAAAAAAACCCCAAAAACCCCAAAATATTATTATTCCTCATAAAATACACAAATGGAAGAGACTTCTCTGACATCTGTAAATGATTATAATTACAAAACATAACATTGTGAAATCACAAATTGAACAAAATGCTACAGTAAGAGAGGTAAAGTGATGAAAACTTTTCCTGAAATCCAACTCTTAGGAAAATATTGAGCAGTTCCGCTGTGACGTGACCCTATGACCTTCATTGCTATGAATCAAACACTTCTTGGTGTGAATAGATTTAAAAGAGATTGTTAAAGTGTGATGAAAAACAACAACTTCAATGAATTAATATATGTATCAATATAACATGAATATAACAAATCCTTTCAAAACAAAAATGTTCTGATTAACAATTAAAAGGTCCCATGGCATGAAATTTTCATTTTATGAGGTTTTTCAACATTAATATGAGTTCCCCTAGCCTGAATATTGTCCCCAAGCGGCTAGAAATGTTGATAGTTATAAAACGAGTTCTGGCTGTCTTTCTCTGCCTTTGAGAAAATGACAGCCCAGAGGAGCTGATCTTGAATTTTCCTGATATGAAGTCATAACAGGAAAGGTTACCTCCCTTTCCTCCACCCAGAGAATTTGGCACACCCATGCGAGCGCCATATTTGTTTGTCCTCGAGAGATCATGGCCTGTGAACGAGTGAATGCTGGCAGTTTCTCAGTGTTTGGATGTACAAATGAAAACAGAAGTCTTTTTTCAGTTCCTTCTGATCTGTGATCAGTAATTTCTGATGTGTAGCTAATTATTTATTATTCGTGCACACAATGCGGCTTCTCTCTCTCCAGACAGAACGGTGTTTTCGTGTTTTCTATCTTGTGAGTCAGTGTTTTTGTACGTCCTCGTCGCGTCTATCTGTTCTAAAATGTGCATATAGTCGTGAGTTTCTGCTCAACATCGGCAGAGCCACATCTTTAGAGATAAACTTCACGCACGCCGAGGCTCGGGCTGCACTGACCGGTCGGCCATCAAAACCTACCGACTCCCAGTACTGCATCTGGCCCACAGCGGAGGCACCAAACGCAGCGCGAGATTAAGCAGACGGGGGTTAAACCGTTAGGGTATCCGGGCTAGGCTAGCCAGCTATCCCCACAATAAACTGGATTACATTCGATTACTGCTGTTGTGTCTTTGTTTGCGCTGTGTACTCACTGACGCTTTTCATATGATAAGAAAATATCTAAAAATTATGTTATAATCAACACTTACTCGTAACTCGTTCATCTCGACAGCTGTAATGGTACATTACATGTGTTACAAAGTTGGTAGAATAAGGAGGAAGACGGGCTCGGCGTGACTGGGACTCGTTTATTCAGAACTCTCAGATACAAACAAAATAAACTCGCGCTGACAGCGCTCTCACAACTCAGTAGTTACAATATAACTTTGTTAGCAATCTCTCCGTCTCTGGTCCATTGATGTCCGGTTCATGAACAAATCGTTCTTTTGAACCGGATCTTTTTAGTGAACTGGTTCTTTTTCGTGAACCGGTCGAACCAGTTCGCCAAATCGGACTGAATCATTCTAAACGGTTCGCGTCTCGAGTCAGCGCTGATCCATCATTTACTAAAGTTACTAACTTTCTGACATGAGTGACAGCTCCTCCGACTAGAAATAAACTAATAACCTGAAGTATATGCTAGTAACTACAACAGTTCACTGAACTGATACGTGCTGAGAGAACTGATGAGAAGTGAACTCAGGTCCATCTGTCTCTCTGGCAGGCTTGTGCCTGCTCGTGCCTCGTAGACCTCATTAAACACGCCCCCTCCGCTACAAGATCTGATACTCATTTCAAATGCAAAGATGTCAGCCAATCACAACAGTGGGCGTTTTTACTGAAGTCTCACAGCAGACACGCCCCTTGAAACAGGGCATTCAGCCAGAGGGCAAACATCAGTAGAGAAAAAAATGCCTTTTATTTCTAAATTATGACATTTTATGATGTAAAAATACTAATAATATAAGTATACCTCAGAATACATTATAAAATAAAATAAAAAATCCATGCCATGGGACCTTTAAGGGTCCCCTGTGGTTTTTGTGTGGAAAAATGTGAAGATTTGGTGATCCCAGTCACATTCAAAAGCCTGTGAGTGCTCATGCTGTTTTCCTGTTGAGGTGACGGGTTAAACGGAAGCTGCACGGCCCATCCCAACCACAGAGAGCACACCCTCTTATCATAATCCTTCTGCTTCAAAACATTTGATCTTGTTTCTTTAGATTTCTCTAGTGTGCTATGTGGTTGATAGACTTGAATATATGTTGTTAAAGGAATATATATTATACATCTACACACACACACACACACACACACACACACTGACAATGTTTAAGAATTACAGGACGGCAATTTGGTGCCATATATTTGATTAATTTAGATAAATTCAATAATCCTTAGTCATCATGGTAATTGCAGGTAAAAAATAATTAATTCAAAACGTGTTTGGAAAGTTTTACTCAAACATACACAAAACTCCAAAGTAAATCACAACACTAAAATAACGCAGTAAAAACAATGACTAAACAAAAAAGAAAATTGTATACAATGTACATAACTAACTAGAAAAAAAGAAATGTACATTTATATAATATTTTTAGAATAAAATATAAATAATTGTTATGCATTCTGGGAGCATCATTACCCAATTTAAGATGGCAAACTTTATTTGCCAAAAGTCTTGTTAAAGCTAATATGGTAAGGGTTATATTACATGATTCCTGATAAAATGACTAATATATTTAGATAAAAACACTTGGGGATGGATCTGTTTAAAAAGCTTATAGCTAATCTATATCAATTATAAAAAAAAACATTTTCTTGTGTAGAAAAAGAGCCTAAAAGAGGAAGAGCAGGCACCAGTGAGAAAGAAAACTTTCAGTTAAAGCCTATTCACAGACACAGGTTCAGATCATGCAAAAAACTAGTAGCCCAAAGCATATTAATATTTACTATATGCTTTAGTGAAACGCCTAGAAGCAACAATAATAGAGCATGTTTAAAACTGTTGTCTGTTTAAAAGATATTCTTTACCATCATGTCCTGGAGGTCACAAAAAATAGGTGATCACCGTATGACACTGACATGAATTGTTCATTATTAATGAATGTGGCACTGGACCTATTCTAATAAAGTTCTGACGCAATTGTGTGCTCAGGCTGCTTTTCAAAACAGTCACACAATGACCGTTCCATCATGATAATCTTCCACATGTACAACAGTGATCAAGCGATTTTCAGCGCTGCCATGATGCAATACACATAAGTTCCTTTTTCCTTTAGAAAACAACTGTAACATGTAACAATGTTGGGTTGTTTCAACCCATAGTTGGTTCAACTGTTGGTTTAAATTTTTTAAATAAAATTTTAAACCCAACGATTGTGTTTGTCCATATTTGACCCAAACAGGGTTCGAAACCACCCATATATATATGTATGCATGTTCAATCCATGTTTGGGTGAAATATGGACAAACCCAATCATATATATATCATACCTGCGGTCCAGCATGCTGCAAAGACTGTCCACATGATGTCAATTGAAGACAATGTTATGAGATCTGGATATTGATAAATTTGTCAGCGATTTTGCTCCAACTGTTTGTTTGAAACAGGCCTCCGAAATGCAAATGCCGCCTCTGACCATATTCTTGGAGCTGGACGTCTGCTATCTGTGCAGTGAGCACAATTTGCTTTTTATTCGTATTTGTAGTTCTAAACGAATCCTCGTCCAATGTGCAATGGGTTGTAGGCAATATTAGCCATTAGAGTGTGCATGGATGATGAGATGAGATGTGGTCCAATGGGTTAAACCACTGAACTGATATGCAGAAGGTTGCTGGTTTGTTCCCAGCGGTCTCCACCAGTGTGTCCTTGAGCAAGGCACTTTACTCCATGTTGCTCCCTGTAATAAGTGCATAAGTGTAAGTCTGCCAAATAATAAATGTAAATGTAAATGCACTTCGGTTTCTAACCAGAAAAAGAAGACCATGCGGGTATCTTTGGAATACTCATTTCAACACTATGATTTGGGGCACACTAATTCTAATTGCGAAATAAAATTTAGGACGATAGTATGCGAATTAGGATGCAGTAATATAGCCTGGATGCCAGCCGAACTTAGCCCCGCCCACAACATTTTAACTCGGGCAGTTCGGTCTGGACTTGATCCATAGAGAAGTAATTATGCCCGAACAGAAACTGTTCGGACCAATGAAATTGTCAGGGCGGGCTTTAGATGATGATGGACAGATGATAAACAGTAACGTAATCATCCATGTCATCAAAGAGTCGCGGAACATGTCGCCTGTGTCGTGACACCTCCAGTAGTGACTGTCAGATTACTCGAGCACCTATACTGACGTAATTGTGACACAATATCCTAAATAAATAGCCTAATTTTGTTGTATTTTAAATGTCAATAAAACGCATTAAAGTCAGTCATATTTTTTCAAACGTGTTATTTGTGTCACATCTATATTTGATTGGCACGTGCCACTGAATGTTTTGTAAAATGTCACAAACTGCCCATTCTAGGAAAAACACGGAATAAAGCACTACGATTAACGCATTAACAGTCTCATCCGTTACTGTAAACCTTTATTTTTGCGTGACATACTGACATTGCGACATACTGACATCTAGAACCTCAACAAGTAAAGCGAAACATAATTTCACCTCCAAGCCTAAACCTGAAATAGCCGGTTCTTGGTTCTCGCCTCTACGTCGTGCATTAAAATAATTTAATGCATGGCTAGCCGTGGATTATCCCTTACATACAATATGGTACTACAACACTCCCTATTCGGTTTCCACCATTGGGTTCCTGGCCTAAAAACTATACATACAATTTTACACCCAACAAAATTACGAAAATAACATGAAAGCTGTATATCAGTTTATTTGTCTGTCAGTTAGCAAGTGTATAGTGGACTAAACTGTTTGTTTGATTAAACTGATTGTACCCCTGAAAACTGGGCTCCGTGCTGAAAAGCACAATGTTGACCAAAGGCTTTAAAAAGGCTGACCTCTGCCAAGACTCAAACCCCTGCTTTTGTGCTGTCAGTCAAGTCACTTCCACCAGTGCACCTGCCTGTGTTCACTTTCTTCTCAGCATGCATGTCTGTACAACTTCACTTTAACAAGAGAGGTAGCTTGATGATATGTCTAGCTGTAATATAAATTGTAAGAAGGGAGGAGAGCATGTTTTTCACAGCTGTTGCGGTCATTACATGGTGCACTGAAACATCAGTCAGTGCTGTATAATGCTCATCTGCTCATTCTGGTAAATATTATACTTTTTTACCATTAAAGTGCATATTGGCCACGCAGATGCTGAGTAAAAGGTAACGGTGAGTGACGGTGTTGACAGCTGCTTAAAGGAGAGTTCAAATGGACCGACACGTTTATGAGCATCAGGAGATCGCATGCAGTTGTTTTGACTGATGGTGATTTCTTCCATAAACTGTTCAATGTGTCTATCTAAAATATTTAAAATAAGACTTGTTCAGGGATTAAATTCATGATTTAAATGTTAAATATATTTATGCTGACAAGTGTTCCTGTCCAGCAATGGATTCTCCACTCAGGGATGGATTGCTTTAAAAGAATTAAATGTAATGGTACTATTATGGAAATTTCATGTTAATGCTAATGATAATGTTTTAATCTTGTGTGAGTGACTTGAGCACTTGAAAACAAAATCTGTGCCGAACACGTTTTTCTGCACTCACGGCCAAAGGAGTATACTTTAAAAAGGCTTGCGACACAAGACGGAACGAACGCAGAGAATTAAGTATACTTAATATGCTTTATAAAGTTCCTAGTTATTGCATTCAAAGGAAACTCGTCACTGAAGTGACTCATGCAGGGTTGTACATGATCAGTTAACGATGGTGCTTTTGCAACTCTAGAGCTCATCATTAAATAATTAATAAATCATTATTTAATGAAGTTAAAGTTTTTTCACAGACTTGACTCTGCATGCAAGAACTTAAGTAGCCTATAAGGAGACTAAGAATAGCTATCAAGACTTAGTGATGACACAACATCATCGGCTGGGACATCATGACCTTCTGAGGAGTTTTATGTTCCAAGATGGGGTCAGAGCTTTTTCCAATGCCAGGCAACTGAACGCTTAATATTTGTCTGATGACTACACTGACCTCTCCTTTTGTCTATTTGTCTGTGTTTTGGAATTAACTGTGGTTTTATTAACAGTTTCCAATGGTGACCACACTCTCTCTTCAGCCCCTTCCTGTTGCGTAAAGTTTCACTGACAGTTGTTTACAGAGCAATACTCAGACACTGTTGTATATACTCATCCACAATACAACATGTAACTATACGAATTGACAAAATGATCTGAGATTAGTTTAAAAAAGCAGCATATTAAGTTCAGTTGATAGATGAGGAAAATTTGAAGAGGTAAGGGTTCAAACGGCACATTGACAAAACTCACAAGAGGAATCTTGCATAAAAAAAAACATACTTGCTTACATAATTCATATTATTAAGAATCATTAACAAATAAGCATATCCATAAAACAAAGGGAAAAAAACATTAAAATCTAGTTTGTAAACCATAAAAAGGGGAATCTAAAAATACACAGTCTGAGTAAATCTGCCTCTGACTATTACTCAGTGATTCAGATTTGACTAACATTTATATTATAATTGTCAATATTCAGCCGTTAATCTACAGAAATGTCTGTCCACCAAACTGACACTGCATTTTCACTTCCTGAGAATGTTTTAGCTTCATGCTGTGGCAACGGTTGATATGGTGTAGATTTGATCTAATATACAATACCAATTTATTTTTAGAGCATCTTGTTTTTTGAGTTCAGTCATTATTTAATTTTTACATGAATGTTTATGTGTAGCATTGTAGCATGGAAACAAAATAAAATGTTTTGTAAAAGTAGAACATCAACAAAACTAAAAGGCAATATTTTTCACTGAAACTGTCTGACAGCTTTAAAACCCATAACTGAGGCCTTCTGCTGAACTTTCCCAAATTGCATCAGCCCACAAAAGCCTAACACAAAACCTGCAGAGACAGACATCATAAGCAAAGGTTGACAATAGCCACTTGTTTCAGAGTTTCGAGCACGTCAATCAGACTTAAGAAAAAAGAAAGGATGCTTTCCCATCCAAACCGTAACCAGCTTGATTTTGTGGCATGAAACCTGTGAGAATTATTTCCACATATCAGAAAGCCAATAAATTTCTCACAAATTTAGCAGTTGGTGGGTGAATGAGATTCACAGCCAGCGGCTACCTGTTGGATTCAAAGGGCTGATTCGCTATGATGTAACTGGATATGAGCTCATTATGAGTCAGACAGACAGAGAGGATTGAGAAGAGAAGCGTGTATATACTTCAGTAGGCTTGAAGACAAAAGTGCTTTCACACACACACACACACACACACACACACACACACACACACACACACACACACACACACACACACACACACACACACACACACACACACACACACACACACACACACACACACACACACACACACACACACACACACACACACACACACGACGGTAATCGTTTTTGAGTCTCCCCCTTCTCTCATCTGTTGCTATTCAGACAGCAGTAAAAGCTGTGCCAGTGTCCCCAGTGAGACCTCCAGAAATACTCTCTGAAGTCTAATCCAAAAACCACTGGAGATTCACAGTATTCTCTCCCAACAATAAGAGTAATGTTTGATGAATTACAAACACTCAGTGCTCATACAAACAGTAGAGGTTCATTTGGTCTGTTCAGTGTTTGGGTTATTATAATGTCACACAAATTGTGCAATATGTGAACTTCCAGAATGTTCTCGGTCACCTGGCTGTAAATCAGTGTATTCCAACCCCATTTGTTATATTCTCCTGAGACCCACCCATGGGTGTAGAATATACACGGAAGGGATGGGGGAATGTGTACCCTGCATTTTTAATAAAACGCAAATTCATCCAGCGCACTTTTTTCTGGCAAGTGTGTTCACACAGAGACCAATGTGAATAAATCTAGATTTAAAGTCAAAGAGACAAAATAGTCTGCATGACCTGTCATTTTATTCGTATCCAAAAAGACGTGATTTGAACATGTATGTTTCATTCATACTCGAAGCCGGAGGCTCTCACACAGAAAGTCCAAAACAGATTCGTAGCAGTAATAACTTATGACGTTCCAGGAAATCCCCTATATGGACAAAGGCATCTAGCTATTCACTTTTTGTCTGATGACGTTTTGACTGATGAAACGTGAAGACAAGAAACACACGATAGCGACATGGTTAATGTGTGTTTTTCAAGCCATCTCAAGGTATTTATTGACAATAAAGTATAAGAATAATGCAGTGCTAATTGACATTCTTTTTAATGTTTTTGAAAGAAGTATCTTCTGTTCACCAAGGCTCCATTTATGTAATCAAAAAAACAGTAAAAACAGTAATATGGCAAAATAGTATTACATATTAAAATAGTTGTTTTCTATGTGAATATATATTTAAAACGTATTTATTCCTGTGACTAAAGTTGAATTTTCAGCATCATTACTCCAGTCTTCAGTGTCACATGATCCTTCAGAAGTCATTCTTATATGATCTGATTTTGTGCTCAAGAAACATTTCTTCTTCTTCTTATTATTATTATTATTATTAACAGCATTTTATTTTTCAGGATTCTTTGATGAATAGAAAGTTAATTTAACAGCATTTATTTATTATAAATGTCTTCACTGTCACGTTTAATCAATTTAATGTATGCATGATGAATAAAAGTATTAATTTCTCTCTTTTTTTAAACTTAACACAAATATATGAATGGTATCATGGTTTCCACAAAAATCTGAAGCAGCACAACGGTTTTCAACATTAATAATCAGAAATGTTTCCTGGGCTTCAAATCAGCATATTATTATGATTTCTGAAGGATAATGGGACTGAAGACTGGAGTAATGAAGCTGAAAACTCAGCTATATATACACTCTATATTCACAAAGAAAACTTGTAATACTATTTCACAATATTACTGTTTTTACTGCATGTTTTTGATTAAATAAATGCAGAAATAAAGTTTGTATAACTTAAAGGTGCAGTGTGTCGTATTTATGAGGATCTATTAAAGGAACAAGTTGACTTTTTGGGACTTTAGCTTATTCACCGCATCCCCCAGAGTTAGATAAGTCCATACATACCATTCTCATCTCTGTGTGCCTGAAAATAGTCCCCAGCATGCTCTCTGCAAGCAGGTTATCACGTTGGTTATGTTGACGGAAGTTAGCCTATTTTCAGGCGCTATGTAATATCATTGTGCCGCTGCACTCATGGTACGGCACGGCACAAAGTTTCTTGATTACTACGCAGGAAAGAGAGTATAGTTCCTAGCCATATCGGTCTAGAAAATCGCAACTTTTAATTTTCCGTCGGTCTTAGTACACAATGTAACTATACATCACAACATGTAAATAGGAAAATGTTGCCGTTATTTTGTCACTTATTGAGCAGTTGGCTAGCTGGAGCCGTTTACCTCCACACTGTAAAATAAAATCCTAATTTTACGGAAAATAACCCAATTAACCCGAATAAATTGTTTACAGTATTTTCCTGTAATTTTGAATTATGTTTAAAACTATGTAAAATTACAAACAATATTGGTAAATAAACAACTTGACTGTTATTTTAAGGATTATATCATTAATGACAAATTACAGTAATTCTCATTTTTATACAGGAAAATCACTATTATTTATACAGTATTTTTCTGTTTTCATAAATTACATACAAATTCATGTAAAATTACAAAAAATATCTGTAACTTAACAACTTGACCATTATTTTATCATTAATGACAAATCACAGTCATTCTCATTTTTTATACAGGGAAATTACTGTATTATTTATTATTGTTTTCTTAAATTACATACAAATGTATGTAAAATTACAGAACTAATCTGTAATACAATATTTAGCTCATTATATTAAAGGTTTATGTCCATACTAACAATTTAACATTATTCTTTGTAATTTTAAAGTAAATGTAGGTGTATTTTTACATTCAAACGGTAATTCTGGATACAAATATAACAAACTATATAGCAAACTAAATATCAAACAATAATCTGTTTTTAAATAGTACAAATCTGCACTGCTCTTCAGGTTGAAAGTTTCAGGCCTCTGCCCACACCACAAAACACCATTTGTACAATTAATTAAATATAACGGCAAATAAAAATAAATATACACATTTGCTAACTGTAGTTTAAAACAAGTTATTTCTACAGTTACAAGGCTATTTGCTGTCTTTCCGTGTTCATTTGAGCGTGATTGGGCAATCTGAGCATCATCTAGAAATCTGGCCAATGACAACTGTGCACGCCTTCTACCGATCACGTTTGAATTACACCCGTTGTTGGAGTGCTCACGGGTGCGGCTTCTAATCTGCAACAGGACTGCTTCTGTTGGTCCATTAGTAATGGTATTACATGGATCATTTTACATCTGTTAAAATCTTATTTTGGACGAATTTTGATTGTGGGATGTCGACTGAGACGAAAAACATGAATATGAACAGACATTTAAGTTACCAATGGCGGACAACAGACGGCAGAAGGTAAATAAATACCTTTATATTTTTTATACTGTGACATCAATATATAGTGCATTGAAGTTATATGCTAATCGCGATTAATTTAAATATTCTGTTTCTGCATTTTGTTATGTTGTAATACTGTTAAGCTAGGGCTGGGCACTATGACGATCATAGTGACTATCGTTAGAGATTATGCAATTATGTTACCTTTTTATATCGCGGAATGTAAATATATCCGTGTAGCACTGTACTGTAGCGTTCTCAGGCAATAACGAGACATGCTAGTGAAAAGGGGTGTTTATTTGGGCTGTTGTAGGCCACAACCCATGCCGTACACACCCCGACTTGAACAGAGAACAACACTTGAAACAGCGAGGCACTCTTCTGCCCCCTTCTTCCTGCTTTTTCCCCCAAAACCACCCCAGGGGTGGAGTCTCTTTACATATTTAACCCGAACATCCAATAACGGGTAATGCCACCAAACACAAAAATGAATAAAGTGCAACATAAACATCAAGCTCCTTGTCATCTGTAACACAATAACATTTTAGAACATGTTACAGTACTAACATTACGTATTGACATTTTGATAAAGAAACATGCATGAATGAAGAATAAAGAGTAAGCCGCCTCTCTATCCTTTCGGTAAAATGCACACAATTATCTCAGAAACCCTGTCATGTGAGGTATTCACTTGATTTAAACAGTCAGTTATGTTTGAAGTAATGTAATGCTGCGTTCACACCAAACGCAAATAGAGCGTCAAAATCGCGTCTACCACGCCTAGTTTGACGCGGGAACATTTTGAATCCATTCGCATGTCCGCGGCGAATTGGACACGCGTAGAAATCGAGCGTTTGAAGCGAAATAGTTCAAGGCGCTCCAGGAGAAATATGTCATAAAACACCACTCTGCCTCTTTTCATTTTCATTAAAAAAGATATATTAAGCACTCTGGGGTACTTGCACAAATGTGGTCCAGGCAACTCCTACATTATCTTCACTGCATGTAACGTTATATTTAGCTGTACCGTGGAAGAATACACATATGGGACCGCTGAGGGGGGGTCACAACATATGGAACCCAGCCTAACCCAAGTTCCACCAATGCATACGAGTATTAAACCTGGAGTCGGATGCTCCGCCACATCCGACTGCCGCGGGTTGCGGAGGACTCGACAGGGTTCGCCTAACCTTAGGGGAACTCGACTGGAGCAGATAAGCGCACGTATCCGTTCCATGGGGAAGGGAATGCCACAGCAAACCGACACCAGAATGGGCACTCCGGTGTTACTGACTATGGGAAGCAAGCACACGGGAAGCTACACGCAGGCTATAAAATCTAGCGAATGTGTTAGGTGTCGCCCAGCCCGCAGCTCTACATATATCTGTCAGCGAGGCGCCACGAGCCAACGCCCAGGAAGAAGCTACACCCCTAGTGGAGTGGGCTCTTAACCTGAGCGGGCGGGGCACGTCTTGCGTTTCATACGCCAAGACGATGGCATCCACTATCCAGTGGGCCATCCTCTGCCTTTCCTTTCTGCTGTCCTCCGTAACAGACGAAGAGCTGCTCTGAGGTCCTGAAGCTTTGCGTTCTGTCCACGTTTGTCCGCAGGGCGCAGACGGGACAGAGAAAAGCCAGGGCTGGGTCTGCCTCCTCTGAAGGCAGCGCTTGCAGGCTCACCACCTGGTCCCGGAAGGGAGTGGTGGGAAACTTGGGCACATCCAGGCCGGGGTCTCAGGATTACATGAAAGTTACCAGGCCCGAACTCCAGGCACGATTCGTCGACCGAAAATGCCTGCAGGTCCCCTACCCTCTTAACCGAGGCCAATGCAACCAGGAGTATTGTCTTTAGAGACAAGATTTTCAGCTCTGCCGACTGCAAAGGCTCAAAGGGCGCTCTCTGTAGTGCGGTTAGCAACGGAGTTAAGTCCCAAGAGGGTATAGAGGGAGGGCGAGGCGGATTTAGTCTCCTCGCCCCCCTCAGGAACCTGACAATCAGATCATGCTTCCCAACAGACTTATCATCTACCATGTCAAGGTTTGCGGCGATAGCGGCAACATAAACTTTGAGGGTGGAGGGAGACAGCCTTCGATCCAACCCATCTTGTAGGAAGGAAAGCACTGAACCGATCGAGCATCTCTGGGGGTCTTCTCGGCAAGAAGAACACCAATCGATGAACAGGTTCCACTTCAACGCATAGAGGTGCCTCATAGAGGGAGCTCTAGCGGAAGTGATGCTGTCTACCGCATTCCGTGGCAGGCCACCTAGAACCTCAGTGTCCCGTCCAGGGACCAAACATGGAGTTTCCAGAGGTCCGGACGTGGGTGCCAGAGGGTGCCCCATCTTTGAGTCAGGAGGTCCTTCCTCAGAGGAATGGGCCAAGGAGGTGCTGTCGCGAGGAGAACTAATTCCAGGAAGCAAGTCCTGTTGGGCCAGTACGGAGCGACCAACAGGACTTGCTCCTCGTTCTCCCTGACTTTGCACAGTGTCTGTGCGAGAAGGCTCCCTGGGGGAAACGCATATTTTAATTTTGATCAAGGTTTTATAAACTAATTGCCTGTAGGCTACATTTAATACATTGGAAGCAAAATAAGAACGCCGGGAATGGATTGAACCCACTGGCCTGTTTCCGCGGTTTCCGCTGTTTCCGTCTCTCTTTTTAATACATTTCTAGAATCTTAATTATAGTCTTAATTACAGTAGGCCTTATAGATAGTTATTATATTTGTGGCTGCACCGGGGTCCGTCATTACTAGGTTAAAGTTACACCACTCAGGCTAATCATGAGTGGTCCATGGCACCTGCTACCCATGGCTGTTAAAAACTATAGGCTACATCAATAAATTAGGCTACAACAATTTCGTGCTATGGACACTGCCACTGATACAGGCAGCGGATGAGATATTTTACGCTGAGCTTGCTTCTGCTTTTCAAACAAGTGTGACAAAGGCATGGGCTAAATAAATTCTCTAATATGGATACAGACATACACACATCACTATACAACACTTGCCCTTATTAGGAGAAAATATGTCATTTTAACGAGAAAAATATGTCATTTTAACAACATACGATCTCGTTAATACGAGAAAATTATGTTGTTTTTAATGTCACAAGATCTCGTTATTACGAGAAAAGATGTTGTTAAAACGACATAAGATCTCATTATTACTACATAATTGAATGGAAAAATAATATGTATGTGGCAGCAATGCGTCACCGTATTAAATAAACACATAGCAAAACAAATTGTGCGGTGTCCCCACCACTTTTCAAAGCAAAGTTACGCCACTGAATAGCCACACAAATGTTGTCCAGGCAACTACTACATTATCTTCACTGCATGTATATTTAAATATCCATAAAAAATAAGGTAATGAAACTTCTCTTTGCCCTCAGTCAAAACGATTTGACAGACAACAAATTATAGATTCATGACACCAAAGATCGCCCGTTAGATCTACACAAGATGCACCACTACAGGACATCAGAGCCAGCGGCAAACGTCAGAAGGACTGGCCGAGAAAAGGCTGCCCTCGCTGGGGTTATGAGCGGTGATTGACCGGTGATGGCCTAGATCTCAACAACTCCAAAAACACAATTTTTTTTTTGTTTAAATAGGCGCTCTCTTTATAAATAAACCACAAATTTGAGCTTTAAACAACTACATTCTCACCTGAAAAAGTCTTAAAAGTACATTTTGTGACACAATAGTATTTTTAAATTATGCAGGGTTTCTCATCACGTCACTTTACCACGTGACCGCAGCGAGCAGGCTCCTGATTGGTTAACGCG
Organism: Romanogobio albipinnatus; assembly: GCA_023566225.1. Classification (NCBI taxonomy): domain Eukaryota; kingdom Metazoa; phylum Chordata; class Actinopteri; order Cypriniformes; family Gobionidae; genus Romanogobio; species Romanogobio albipinnatus. Next base: position 37,048,963 of record CM042242.1, read on the forward strand.
GCGTGAATTGACTAGTGATGGGAAGTTCGGATCTTTGAATCTCCAAAATTAACAAATCTTTTTTCAAGTAATTTCGTTCATTTCAGCAAAATGAACGAATCGTTCATGAACCAAAGTTCACATTTTTCAACTTGGGCGTCAGACGCGAATTTGCTTCAAACGCGTGAATGCACAAAAGCACCATTCGCGTGTAACGCGCGTATTGCCTAAGACGATCAAATCGCGTCCAATTCGCGCGAACTGGATGCGCGAATGAGGCGGATTCGCGTCCTTCGCGCCGTGGGACCTCCAGACGCGCGTCAACGCGTCTTTCCATTGACTTAACATTGAAATCACTCGCGCCAAACGCTCTATTCGCGATAACGTTCAAGTTAACGTGGGGAAACCCGGATGCGTGTCATTGTGCATCCGTTCTTAAAGGGGCAGCAGCTTAATAAACTGCCGTCTCAAAATTTGAATCAAACAACTAAAGACTAGAGAATACCTTCTGCCTTTTTAAGAATCAAGTGATATTAATGCATAGAATATCATATAGTGAAGACTAAGCAGTATTATTCTGTAGTATTTCTTTAAAAATATCTATAAAATAACTATATTGTGATATCGTTATTGTGAAATTAAATTTCTCATGTATGTAGAATAATATGGTCATAACACACAACTCTTATGTGTGTGGAAATGTGAAAACAGGCAACTTAGCACCAAGGCACAACTCTGGTTCAAACGTGCCTTCTTGAGTTTAAAAGCATAGCTCACTCAAAATGAAAACTCCCTAATCGTTTTCTCACCCTCATGTCTTATCAAACTTGTATGACTTTCTTCTGTGAAACAAAATATTTTGAATAATGTTGGTAACCAAACTACATTGGACCAAATTTTATGGACAATAATTACCAATAACCATCTCAAAGCTGAGCAGACTCTGTGTTCATATAGCCAGAATATCTCAATGTCAAATGTTGTTTAAAGGAAAGGTACAAAAACAAAATCCTCCCTTTTTAAGGACTTTTCAGTGAATCAATGTATTTTTCTTTATTTATTTTACAGATCCAGCTGATTATTGAAGATTTGGAAGAGGATTGCTCTTTATCTGCTGTGTCTGTCCCTTCTGGAGCCGAATCATGGACCTGTTGTATGTTTTGATTTATATTTCTTATTACACTATATAGCTTGGATTCTGAATTAAAAGCTAAATGTGTGTCCACATATATTATCAGAGCTATATGGAGCCCCCGGGGGTCAGTTGAATATAGAGGAAAACAATATAAAACTTATTTGGAAAATACAAAGCTACCAGTAAATGGCACAATTTGTTATTTTGTTATAAGGTGAAATCATGACCTCATCATGATATTAGTAACCCTAACTTACAAGATAAATGCAATTTTTAGTTTTTCAATTCCTCCTGGGGCTCTGAAGAACTGTTTGTGAAGAATTTGTTTACATAAATTTACATCTGAATAATACAAGTTTTAGAATCAATAGTGAATCCGTGACAATCTTGTAAATGTAAATGTATCAGTTTTGTATTTTATTCAACTTTAAAAATTTGATGAATCTGTTCCACTGTTATCTGTATTTGAAATGTATTATGTATTGTTTTACAGACTGTATATTTTGGCTTCCAAAATAAAACTAAATTTAACACTTTATTGAATGTTTTTTTTTATTGTACTAATCTGTAAAATAACAGTGTTTTTCTGCAGAATTTTTAGTACTGTCACTTTATTGAATGTGTTATATCATAATAATCTAGGAAAAATCAGTAAAATAACAGTTTTACACTGTTAAAAAATGGTAAATGATTGGCAGCAACGGCTGCCAAATAAAAACCATAAAATTAAAGTAAAATATCTTAATTTAAACAAGGAAAAATCAGTAAAATAACAGTGTTTTTCACTAAAACTTTTAATGTAAATTTCTGTACAATTATTGTTTTTGCACTTTATTTGAATTAAGAAATTTTACGATTTTTGTTTGGCAGCCATAGCTGCCAGTCATTTACCTTCTTTTTATGAATTCTTTTTTTACAGTGCAGTCTTTGTGCTAAGCTAGGCTAGCGGTGGGTGCGACAGACAGGGTTATGGCATGCACGGAGATGAGAAGGGTATGTATGGACATATCTAACTCTGGGGGATACGGTGAATAAGATAAAGTCGCAAAAAAATTTGTAAAATTGAATTGTCATTAGAACTTCCTAGAACTTAGAACTCGCATAAATATATTTTGTTTTCTTTATTAAAAACAAACTGAACGCAATCATGATATTAATATCCATTAATTCAGATAATTCATTTTAATGCATTATATTCTAATTTCTTTCTATTGAATGTATTTTATACCCCTGTTGAAAATCATCACTAAAACATACCTAACAATCTGTTCTCAAAGTACCTCATGTTGAAATACCCACACATGCTGCCCTAGATTCCATTTAACAATGTAATTTGTCCATCACTTGATAGTAAGAGTCACTTCATGCAGGGTGTAGAGTGAAAGACACACTCCCACGAGTCAAAGTCACTCAACTACCCTTCAACCACACAGTCATCCTCCTCTCATCATTTCCTTCTTGTCTATGTCCTACTCTGCCTCTCAGCTCCATTAGTCACAGTGCTGAGAGCGCAGTCGGCCCCTGCACCTGTCCTCTCCCATTCTCACTCACACACCCGAGGGAACTGTTATTGCCTTGGGAGGAGTCGTCTGCTCGACTGCTCTCTCGTCATCCTTCCATCAAACACTGACACACTCATGCATGCACAAAGAAAGTCAGTCTGCTATGCCTGTCCTGCTACACATCTCTTGCAAAATCTGTACAATTTTAGCTTTTTTTGAAAATAAAAACAAGAGCAACACTTTTTTTTTTTCAGACATTCACGTCTTTGTCCTCTGACAACCTCACAAGACCCAGGTGCTCCATTACCTTCATCTCCTTTAAACATCAATTTATGTGAAGTCACAGTCAGTTTAATGTAATTGAAACTGACAATTTTTATGAGTACTCACATGTGTGCCTTTCACTCAAATGTGGTGGTGGTATGTGTGTGTGTGTGGGGGGGGGGGGTTCTTCATTTTATTAGTGAACATGTAGAGTTAAAACTCTCACAAAGTCAAAAATAAACTGTACTGGTTACGCCCTGTAAAAAAGAAAGAAGGTGTTTTGGCAACGATGGGACAATATCTGCTGATGGGACAACTCTCTTCTTTGATGTATAAGAGAGCATGCTTTGACTCAGTTCAATTAAATTCAACTGTCATGGTCCACATTTTTTTGCTTACTGTCAACAAATGTCTATTTATGAGAGCAAACATTTTTTGCAGTTTTAAAGGTGCAGTGTGTGAATTTCTAGTGGTGAGGTTGTGAATTGCAATCGTCCACCGCTCACCCCTCCCTTTTGAAGCACATAAAGAAGCTACGGGGGCCGACACAGGACAAAAATGTTGTCGTCGGAGAGAGCAGAGAGTGACTATTGCTCTGTAGAGAAATTTGTCCGTTCAGGGCTACTGTAGAAATATGATGGCGCAAAATGCCGATTTCAGTGTAATGGTGTGTTCACACCGCCGCCGGCGAGAGCGTCAAAGTGGCCGGAAGTCATTCATTTTCAATGGGAGCCCGGCGGCGAGCTCCGGCGAGAGCGGCGCGGCGCGTCTTGGACGATTTGGGCGTCGAGGAAAGTTGGAATCAGGTCAACTTTATGGTAATGAGCTATGACGCGGTTCGGCGGCAACCGGCGGCAACCAATGGGAATGTAGTAGTGCTCCGCTTGAAATGATTCCAGAGAACGCAGTTCTGTAAACTTTGGTTCCGACAACATTAGTTCCCAAGCAAAATAGAGGAGAGGTTGATCTTTGCGGTAGCGGGTGTCCCTATAATATATATATATATATATATATATATAATTCCGCACAACACCTTTTATATGCAACATTTTCGCGCTAGAAAGCGTTTTTTTCAGCGGGAATGCAATTCATTTGCTCAAAAAAACACTGATTTGAATGCTGCACTTAAACCAGGACAGTTATTGTAAAGTAGGTTGCACACAAATTAATGTTAATGTTAAAGACCAAGGCTAGCACCTATAAACTGCATGTTGACATTAGACTAGCACTTCCAAGAACACAAAAGCCACACCACACAAATGGCTTTTAAATGGTTTATTTCATTAGCAAACATGCAACTATAATTAAGTTAACTTTCACATTTAAGTTATTTCATGATGTTATCTTATACGGGTATACCCTACTGTGGTCAGTCAGCACAAATGCCGATTTAAAAAATGCGAACATGATTGTTTGCTTTGCGGCCCCTTTAAATGCAGTTTTAAAAAAGACCAAGCATTCGATCTACGTCAGAGCGGCAGCGCGTCCGTGAATCTTTCTACAGCGTCGAGTGCAGGGCGGCCAGAGCGAAGTTTGACGCTCTCGCCGGCGGCGGTGTGAACGCACAGTAAGGGGACCCACGTGTATGGAGATAGAAATGGCTCAATTTAAGGTAATAAAAACATAACAGTACATTATGTAAGGTCTTTATACACCACTGAGAACATACACTCACCTAAAGGATTATTAGGAACACCTGTTCAATTTCTCATTAATCTAATCAACCAATCACACCTGGTCCTGGACCTGGTCAAGACAATCTCCTGAACTCCAAACTGAATGTCAGAATGGGAAAGAAAGGTGATTTAAGCAATTTTGAGTGTGGCATGGTTGTTGGTGCCAGACGGACCGAGTATTTCACAATCTGCTCAGTTACTGGGATTTTCACACACACCCATTTCTAGGGTTTACAAAGAATGTTGTGAAAAGGGAAAAACGTCCAGTATGCGGCAGTCCTGTGGGCGAAAATGCCTTGCTGATGCTAGAGGTCAGAGGAGAATGGGCCGACTGATTCAAGCTGATAGAAGAGCAACTTTGACTGAAAAAACCACTCGTTACAACCGAGGTATGCAGCAAAGCATTTGTGAAGCCACAACACGCACAACCTTGAGGCGGATGGGCTACAACAGCAGAAGACCCCACCGGGTACCACTCATCTCCACTACAAATAGGAAACAGAGGCTACAATTTGCACGAGCTCACCAAAATCGGACAGTTGAAGACTGGAAAAATGTTGCCTGGTCTGATGAGTCTCGATTTATGTTGAGACATTCAGATGGTAGAGTCAGAATTTGGCGTAAACAGAATGAGAACATGGATCCATCATGTCTTGTTACCACTGTGCAGGCTGGTGGTGGTGGTGTAATGGTGTGGGGGATGGGGGATGTTTTCTTGGCACACTTTAGGCCCCTTAGTGCCAATTGGGCATCGTTTAAATGCCACGGCCTACCTGAGCATTGTTTCTGACCATATCCATCCCTTTATGACCACCATGTACCCATCCTCTGATGGCTACTTCCAGCAGGATAATGCACCATGTCACAAAGCTCAAATCATTTCAAATTGGTTTCTTGAACATGACAATGAGTTCACTGTACTAAAATGGCCCCCACAGTCACCAGATCTCAACCCAATAGAGCATCTTTGGGATGTGGTGGAACGGGAGCTTCGTGCCCTGGATGTGCATCCCACAAATCTCCATCAACTGCAAGATGCTATCCTATCAATATGGGCCAACATTTCTAAAGAATGCTTTCAGCATCTTGTTGAATCAATGCCACGTAGAATTAAGGCAGTTCTGAAGGCGAAAGGGGGTCAAACACAGTATTAGTATGGTGTTCCTAATAATCCTTTAGGTGAGTGTAGTTATGTATATTATATTGCATTTCGGTTAATAAATCCTCATAAATACTGCACCTGAATGACTGAACTGCTCTGGTTCAGTAAAAAAAAAAAAAAGGCAAAAGCTGATCAAAAACATTTTTAAATGGATTCCAACACATGCATAAAATATAAAACATATGGCATAAATAGCATGTCACATTTAGAGCTTGATCTTCACATAAGTTTCTAATTACAATTATGTTTATCGTTTTAAAGTTTCCCCATGCAACACATTCAAGTAACTCCAACACTCAACGTCATATTTTATCTTACATGTGGGCCTTCTCTTTATCTCCCTGTACTACTATGCAAATATAATATTTTAGCAGGAAATTGTATTGGGTGAATGGAGGTTTCACTGCATTCAAGATCTCAGCATGCCACTCAAACTACACCAGAGATGAAAGACTGCATATCTGAAGTCACAGACTTCACAGTGAAGAACAAACATATGTCCCCCAACTGGACACTGTTCATACATTCGTCTGCTCACATGAACTTGAAACTGGCTGCAGTGCGAATATAAATAACGATATGATACAGCAAAGATATGAACACTAACACTACTGTATTTAACCTTATTTATTGTGTATAACTGAATAATCATATAAACACAAAAATAGCCAATTCAATGTATAATATACTGTACATAGTTGAGGCAAATTACATATAATAAAGAATTAATTTGTTCCATTTCACCACACAGGACCTAAAAAGCCTCAAAATAAAGCAGGAGAAAAATTCCAAAAATAATAATAGATGCAAAGTGCACATTTCCATACAGGTCAGCTTTTCATACCCACAGGAGAAGGAAGTGATTATCAGCTGCTGCAGACTTACAGTTTGTCTTTGAAAGGTTTGTAAACATAAGCCAATCAAAGGCACCGCTCGCATGCAAATTTGAAGCCTATTATCCTGCTGAACAATTTAACAAATGACTTAACATATCTAATCTCACCTAGAAGAAAAATCCTTAGCTTGCCACAGGCTATGGTACCGCATGAATAAAACATTGTCTTTCTCTTTTTACTGAAAAGAAAAGTGCAAAGCATCTAAAAAAAGAAACCTTTAATAAATCCTTCTGGATAAACACACCATTTTTGTCTCGGCTAAAGCTTACACTGCTTAGTTAAGTAAAGCCATACCGATTCTAATACGAATGTTGCAAATTCTAAGGCAAATTGAATAGAATCATGAATAAACACTCTAGATTGCAATTTCTCTCGTTAAAAGTACTTTCCCAAATACAAGAAGTTCACCCAGAAGTTCATGAGTACATTTTGAATCATGGAAAGTTATTTTCTCCCCTCAACAGAGAAAATGTATGCAATAATGCCATGTCCCAAAGTTTCCAACCTGCTGGTTAACAGCTAAATTTAGTTGACTTCATTATCTACAACTTTAATTCTCTTAGAATTAAAAGAAAGAGGAAATGAAAAGAGAATGTGGGGATTTCACAAGGGTAAAGTTACTATTTCTCTCTGTGAAATAATGTAATCGGACACATGATAGCTATTGTGATAGGACACATGACACTATGAAAACTAGTGGGAGATAGGGGTTTTCCTATGAGCTTGTAGAATGATAACGTGTTACAAGTGAATCTGATGGACATGTGAGTCAGGTGAAAGGCAGCGAATCTTTTGACTTTTCTGTCGGGCTATACATTTATAATTTCTTTTAGAATTCAGTTGATATAAATTGAACAAAACAAAAGTACACAGATTTAAATCCATAAAGTATGACACAAATAGAAAAAAACTGCCAGTAATAAAACCGACTGCTTTGTTAAACAGCAGTCGTCAGAACTTTCACTGTTGTTAGCTGCACTCAAATCATCCTTGTTCACATTACTTAAAAAAAACCCATGTAACTAAATTTACTGAGTTGTTTCTACTAAAAATGAGTATTGTCAGCTTTACTTAATAAGTGTTTGTTCAGTCAACTTAACATTGCTGACTGGGCAGTGGATCTGTAGTTCTCAGCATGCTTTGCAAGGGGCTGCATTAGGAGAGTAAATTTAGGGATTAAATTGTTATTTTATCTTTTTCAGTAAAGGGAAAGATGTTGTTAGTTTATGTTAGTGTTATGTGCAGTTATGTTGGGAATTTAGAGGAGTTTTAGTAATTACACACATTTTATACATTATACACACATTTATTGGATGGACTTCCTGTTCTCAATTAAGTTATTTTAGCATTTTGTTTCTAAAAATATGCTTTTTGTTATATTTAATAGTTTTCCACTCTTACACTTGTAGAGCAATTAGTTAATTTGGTAACACTTTACAATAAGGTTCGTTAGTTAACATTAGTTAACTACATTAGTTAACATGAACTAATAATGAACTGCACTTATAAAGCATTTATTTATCTTTGTTAATGTTAATTTCGACATTTACTAATGCATCATTAAAATCTTGCTAACATTAGTTAATGCACTGTGAACTAACATGAACAAACCATGAACATCTATATTTTTATTAACTAACGTTAACAAAGATTAACTAATGCTGAACAGAGGTGTTGTTCATGGTTAGTTCATGTTAACTAATGCATTAACTAATGTTAACTAATACAACCTTATTGTAAAGTGTTACCGTTAATTTAATATTCGATAAATGTGTTCACCTAACATAATAAACTTTTATACATTTAAAATAACATTATTAAGTAAACTGCACATAAATATTATGTAACAGTGACAAATTCAAATGGTTTGTATTTACTTAAATACATTTTGTCAGCTTTACTTGACTTTCTTTTGTTCATATAATTGATATATAACAAATAACTAAATTGTTATTTGTAAAAATTACTCAATATAGTTGTGTGGAACCACTTGACGCTGCTTTTTAAGTAAATTCAACAAATTATTTCTTTTGAGTGTAAAAACACTTAGTCATATGTGCTTGATCTGGGGCAGAGGGACTATTATGCTACTGAGGGAAATAATGGTCGTCTGGGGACAGTGTCTAAATGGGATGCAGAAGGCAAGGGTCCACATCTCCAATGATTCTTAGTGAAGGAAGCTGAAAAGAGTATTTGGATACTTTCTGGTTGTCAAATTCAAGATCTAAACACTGACAAAAGTTACATTAGCTCTGGTCCCAATTGTCTGATTTAAGGAGATTCTAAGTTGTTACCTAATGCAATGAAATTATGCATTTTTAAAGACCCCCTGTTGTGAAAATCAAGCTTTTAATGTTGTCTATATATCTATGGGGTGTTTTTAATATGCATTAAGACAAAACATGAACATTTATAAGTCTAAAACTCCAGTGAACCAAAGACCGTCTCAAAAACGCGGTTTGAAAACACTGGTGTTTCTTACATCAGTCATTGCTTGATTTTCACAACAGGGGGTCTTTAAAAATGCATAATTTCATTGTCCTTTCATTGACCTTAAGCGAGTATCTACTACAGCTACTCACAAATCAGGTAACCATCTGGACCTTATCTACACACGCTACTGCTCCACAGACAACACTTTAGTTACTCCATTGCACACCTCAGATCACTTTCTCATCACTCTCAACCTCCTACTAACTCCTGACACAACACACACTCCTCCGCTGATCACCTTTCGGCGTAATCTACGCTCACTCTCTCCCTCCCGTCTATCCACTATGGTTTCCTCCTCACTCCCTCCACCTGCTCAGTTCTCAGCACTGGACACTAACAGTGCTACTGACACTCTTTGCTCCACTCTAACATCTTGCTTAGACAACCTCTGTCCCGCTTTAACCAGGCCAGCCCGCACCACTCCCTTTGCCCCCTGGCTGTCTGATGTTCACCGCGAACATCGCTCTGGACTCCGGGCGGCAGAGAGGAAGTGGCGCAAAACTAAAAACACCATTGACCTGACCCTGTATCAGTCTCTCCTCGCTTCTTTCTCTGCTAATGTCTCCACTGCTAAAACTACATACTACCACAACAAAATCCACAACTGCTCTGACTCTCGTGCACTTTTCAGAACGTTCTCTCCCCCCCCCCCCCCCCTCCTTCAACAACTCTTGCAGCTGACGACTTTGCATCATTTTTCACACAAAAAACCTCCTCCATCAGCAGCCAATTCTCCACACCACAAACCGACATGCACATCTCAACAACCATCACACATACGCTCCCCTCTTTTTCGCTGCTCTCTGAAGCTGAAGTATCCAAACTCATCCTTTCCAACCACCCCACTACCTGTCCGCTTGACCCTATCCCCACTCACCTCCTTCAGGCCATTTCTTCTTCTGTTACTCCTGCACTCACTCACATTGTCAACACCTCTCTTCACACCGGGACCTTCCCCACAGCATTTAAGCATGCTCGGGTAACCCCACTGCTTAAGAAACCCTCTCTGAACCCAGCACTTTTAGAAAACTACAGACCGGTATCCCTTCTGCCTTTCATTGCAAAGACACTCGAGCGAGTTGTTTTTAACCAGCTCTCTACGTTTCTTGAACAGAACAACCTCCTGGATATCAACCAATCAGGCTTCAAAAGCGGCCACTCAACTGAGACCGCCCTGCTCTCGGTTACGGAGGCACTGAGACAGGCAAGAGCGGCTTCCAAATCCACAGTACTTATCTTACTGGATTTGTCTGCTGCTTTTGACACAGTTAACCACCAGATCCTCCTGTCAACTCTCATGAAGATGGGCATCTCAGGAACTGCTCTCCAGTGGCTCAAGTCCTACCTCTCAGGTAGGTCCTTCAGGGTGTCATGGAGAGGTGAAGTGTCTAAGTCACATCATCTAGCCACTGGAGTTCCACAGGGCTCAGTGCTTGGACCACTTCTCTTCTCCATCTACATGTCATCACTGGGATCTGTCATTCAGAAACATGGCTTTTCCTATCACTGCTATGCTGACGACACTCAACTCTACTTCTCATTTCAACCAAATGATCCCACGGTTGGTGTTCGTACCGCTGCCTGCCTAACAGACATTTCTGCCTGGATGAAGGAGCATCACCTGCAACTCAACCTTGCAAAGACAGAACTGCTTGTGGTCTCAGCCAACCCAGCACTTCATCATAATCTCTCCATTCAGCTAGGATCATCAACCATAACTCCGTCCAGGACAGCCAGGAACCTTGTAGTTGTGATTGATGATCAGCTAAAATTCACTGACCACATTACTGCAACAACCCGGTCCTGCAGATTTGCATTATATAACATCAGGAAGATTAGACCCTTCCTATCAGAGAAGGCCATACAACTCTTGGTCCAAGCTCTTGTTCTCTCCAGACTGGACTACTGTAATGCTCTTCTAGCGGGCCTTCCGGCATGCACTATCAAACACTTGCAGCTGATCCAGAATGCAGCGGCGAGGGTGATCTTTAACGAGCCGAAGAGAGCGCACGTCACGCCTCTCTTCATCAATCTCCACTGGCTGCCAATAGCCGCTTGCATCAAATTCAAGACACTGGTGCTCGCCTACAAAGCAACCATTGGCTCTGCACCAATATACCTAAACTCGCTTGTTCAGACTTACACAACCTCCAGGAGCTTACGTTCTGCCAGTGAACGACGCCTTGTGGTGCCATACCAAAGAGGCATGAAATCAATTTCACGGACCTTTTCCTGGACTGCCCCCACCTGGTGGAATGACCTGCCTATCTCAATTCGAGCAGCCGAGTCTGTAGCCATTTTCAAAAAACAGCTAAAGACACGTCTTTTCCAGCAGCACCTGACCAATCAAGAATAGCACTTAACATTCTATTCATTTTTTGTCTGTCTAATTTATTAAAAAAAAATTTTTTTAAAAATTGTTCGGTGTTAGATTAACTGAGACTTGTTACAGCACTTGCATACTGTAGCCTTTGACCGTTCTAGTTGCTTCTATTGCTCTCATTTGTAAGTCGCTTTGGATAAAAGCGTCTGCTAAATGACTAAATGTAAATGTAAAATGTAAATGTACATCACAAGCTCCCTTGTATCCAATCAAGTCAACGTGCATGCAGGCTTTAGCATATTATTAACTATGACCGCTCTGAAGCAGGAGAGTCTCAAGGGAAGCCAGGTTATCACAGTATATTTTTCTGTTGATATGAAAAATCAAGTACATTTAGCAATATAGCAGGTGAATTATGTCTATGATGTATAGGCCTAGTACGATGTTATGATTAACTATATGCCTTTCTCCACTGACGTTCTATGATGTTGAGAGCGTTTCTAAGAATGCTGGTTTTTAGAAGGCAGACTGAGACGGCAAACGGGAACATGGTTTGTGTAACATTAGCAACACATTACAAGCTGTATGATAATGTCAAAAGGCTCAAGCAAAAGGCTTGCCGTTGTGTCCGACTCTGTAAAGAGTGATACCATTGTGCAGCTTTTACTACAGTAAGTTGAGTAAAGTTGACTAAGTGGATCTCTGAGTTGGTGTGACTGAATGGAGACGGGGCTAATTTGCATATTCATGGTTCCGCATATACTAATTGAAGCAAGGGTTTAGAGTTACATTCAAACTATTTTAAGGCAAGAAGAAAAAAACTTTTAAATGTGTCATTTTGGTGATCAAAGATGAGTTTTAAAGGATAAAATGATTGATTACAGGGGGGCATAATCAATAATTCAATCAATAAAAAATCAACAGCTTTAAGTGTGGTTTAAGTGTCCAAATACTTTTTGTGGTTCATGACACAATTCAATGTATTTAGATAACCCTTTAGATTTTAGTTAATCCTCTTAAACTGTTCAAATGATATCTTGGCCGGTTTTACTTCTAAGCCAATACCATTAGTCTCTAAGCCAAAGCAATTTCCTTCTGGATTGCTGAATGCAAGTGGGAAGAGGTTGGAATAGGGCTGTAACGATTTGACCAAAAATAAAAACCTCGATTAATTGAACATTTGACCTCGATTACGATTAATGAACGATTATTTTGCTTCTTTTTTTTTGCCCTAAAGGTGGATTTTTTTTTTCTAATGAAAAAGTGCATTTCTTTGTGATTTTAAAATACTTGAAGGAAACGGTTCACTTTCAGTATTGTCTATGGAGCAGATTTCTGTTTGTTGTACATCAGATACAGATATATTAGCACAGTAGGCCTACATTACATTTATTTGAATGCATTAATGAGAGAGTGATTGTGTGTGTGAATTACTCTTACTGTCTCTATTCATTATGAAGCTGTGGTTTGTACTTACTTCAAAGGTATTAAAATAACGGTTGAGTTTCTAAGCTACTTAAGTGACTTTACTTTAGTCACAGGACAGCGTTGATCCTGCGTTTCTGTGCTCCTCTGCGCGCGATCTTCACGTGATGTGCGAAGTTCGTTTGTCAATAAATCAGGCATTAGTTCAACATAATACACATCTGATGGTCGAAACTCGCTTTAATGTTCAAACTGACAGGGCTTAAACGACATACAAATGACAAAGCTTTGCGAGAACGCAGGTGAAAGATCTGCCTTCAGGGCGCGCGCGTTGTCGCGTTTAAACGCATTTACTTGACAAACTTTACGAGCAAGAAAGTGAAAGCGGCTTCGGGGCTTGCGCGCGCCGTCTCTCTCTCTCTCTCTGTGTGTGTGTGTCAGCGCGTAGGCTATAAGAACAGCAATTAACTGACCTGTATAAACTGTGTAAAACATGCAGTTACTATAGTGATTCTCGGTATCTATAAACACAGATAACCGCTCCTGCATCTCTGTGTGCCTGCAAACTGCACTTGATGTGACTGACGGGGCGGAGTCACGTGAAAACCGAAATACGTCGGTTAGAGGTTCTGAATGTCGGTTTCGGTTATTTTTCGATTAATCGTACAGCCCTAGGTTGGAAGCATGCAAATAACACAACACAGACTGACAGACTTGAGCAGCCTGACTGTAAGATAATGTGTGTTATACAGAATAACACTTCACCGATTCAGTTTCATTTAACTGTCTGATACTCCGAGACATTCCTTGCGTGAAGGTCATTTCACATGAGGTTAATAGTGCTGCTGAGCTTCAGGTCTGCTAAGCCGTGTTAGGACATTTCCAGACATCATCTAATGTGGCGCTTGGGTCATGGGTTCAATTCCTAGATAACACACACCGTGATAATTATGTACAGCTTGGATAAAAACATCAGTCAAATGTATAAACATAAGTGTTTTGTCTCCAAAAAGACTTTGGAACTTGTCATTGGCTAAAACATTGTCATTGGTTGCCTGACCTCAATTCTGTTTTCATAACACTTACGCATTTTGAACAAAGATGTAAAAAGATGCACTGCGTCACAGTGTTTTCATAAAATACAAAAGGTTGGTTTTTATTACAGTTCAAACAGGAGAAATTTATCTTAGGGGGAGCTGGGGGCTGTGTATAGCCCATCCATAACACGGGCATAACGCAGCCTGTACAAAAGCGCTGAGTCAGTTAGTCATCAAAGCAGCCTTTCCTAGGAAGACAAACATCCTCAGTGGAAGGTCACTTGGCCTCATGTTTACGAGCAGAGCAGCTTGCATGTAGGCGCTTCCCCCACACAAAACACTTTGTTTCACAGTGTCAATGCAGTGTAAATTTAAAGCATTGCTATTTTGTTTTTCCCTTTGGCACAGGGTTGGTCAAAACACTGTGTAGACGCTTCTTTTTATACATCTTTGTGCTGATGTGATCTGCTGCAGAGTGTGTTTGTGCCAACACCTAATACAAAAGCTTTGCTGTCAGAGACAGACGTGTAAATCTTTTTCACAAGAAGTGAAAGAACTTTATTGTATAAAGGCTGTGGGCCAAAGTGAACACTGCATTTTTGTCTGTAAAAACACTGTTAGTGATAAAAGGGCACATGCTTCCTGCAGACGAATTAAGAAAACGTAGTAAAACACAGAAATGTTATTTCAGGTAACTTCAAGTACAGGCCTTGGAATTAAAAAGCTATAAGAATACATGCCATCTGCCTTCTAAAAAGCCAAACACCTTATGAGCAAGAGAAAGACTTGTTTACTTTCCTTGATCACAGTGTACCACATTGTGCTGAAGTACCAGATGGTCATTCGACATTCAAGTACCTCATTCTGCTTGCATTAAATCTGAAGCACGCTCATACAAGCCAGTGGGTTATTCATACAAATATACACTCAACCATCTCTCTCTTTAACTTCCATGAAGCTTACCACAGGAATGTTCACTCTGAGAACAACAGGAACATTTCTGAAGGAAGAAGAGGGTAAAGATGAAGAGTTGCTCTAGATGAGTGCTTCTCACTGGTTTTGCTTCAGGAGTCAGATTATTATTTCATTTTAAATTTCTTTATTGAGGAAAATAAGTATTTGAACACCCTGCTATTTTGCAAGTTCTCCCACTTAGAAATCATGGAGGGGTCTGAAATTGTCATCGTAGGTGCATGTCCACTGTGAGAGACATAATCTAAAAAAAAAAAAATCCAGAAATCACAATGTATGTTTTTTAACTATTTATTTGTATGATACAGCTGCAAATAAGTATTTGAACACCTGAGAAAATCAATGTTAATATTTGGTACAGTAGCCTTTGTTTGCAATTACAGAGGTCAAACGTTTCCTGTAGTTTTTCACCAGGTTTGCACACACTGCAGGAGGGATTTTGGCCCACTCCTCCACACAGATCTCCTCTAGATCAGTCAGGTTTGGGTTCAGGTTTCTCTATTGGGTTTAGGTCTGGAGACTGGCTAGGCCACGGCGGAACCTTGATATGCTTCTTACAGAGCCACTCCTTGGTTATCCTGGCTGTGTGCTTCGGGTCATTGTCATGCTGGAAGACCCAGCCTCGACCCATCTTCAATGCTCTAACTGAGGGAAGGAGGTTGTTCCCCAAAATCTTGCAATACATGGCCCCGGTCATCCTCTCCTTAATACAGAGCAGTCGCCCTGTCCCATGTGCAGAAAAACACCCCCAAAGCATGATGCTACCACCCCCATGCTTCACAGTAGGGATGGTGTTCTTGGGATGGTACGCATCATTCTTCTTCCTCCAAAAACGTTTAGTGGAATTATGACCAAAAAGTTCTATTTTGGTCTCTTCTGACCACATGACTTTCTCCCATGACTCCTCTGGATCATCCAAATGGTCATTGGCAAACTTAAGACGGGCCTTAACATGTGCTGGTTTAAGCAGGGGAACCTTCCGTGCCATGCATGATTTCAAACCATGACGTCTTAGTGTATTACCAACAGTAACCTTGGAAACAGTGGTCCCAGCTCTTTTCAGGTCATTGACCAGCTCCTCCCGTGTAGTTCTGGGCTGATTTCTCACCTTTCTTAGGATCATTGAGACCCCACGAGGTGAGATCTTGCATGGAGCCCCAGTCAGAGGGAGATTGACAGTCATGTTTAGCTTCTTCCATTTTCTAATGATTGCTCCAGCAGTGGACCTTTTTCACCAAGCTGCTTGGCAATTTCCCCGTAGCCCTTTCCAGCTTTGTGGAGGTGTACAATTTTGTCTCTAGTGTCTTTGGACAGCTCTTTGGTCTTGGCCATGTTAGTAGTTGGATTCTTACTGATTGTATGTGGTGGACAGGTGTCTTTATGCAGCTAACGACCTCAAACAGGTGCATCTAATTTAGGATAATAAATGGAGTGGAGGTGGACATTTTAAAGACAGACTAACAGGTATTTGAGGGTCAGAATTCTAGCTGATAGACAGGTGTTCAAATACTTATTTGCAGCTGTATCATACAAATAAAAAGTAAAAAAAATCCTATATTGTGATTTCTGGATTTTTTTTTTAGATTATGTCTCTCACAGTGTCTCTCACCTATGATGACAATTTCAGACCCCTCCATGATTTCCAAGTGGGAGAACTTGCAAAATAGTAGGGTGTTCAAATAGTTATTTTCCTCACTGTATAAACACAGTGGCAAGAAAAAGTATGTGAACCGCTTGCAGAATCTGTGAAAATGTGAATGATTTTAGTTAAATAAAAGAGATTATACAAAATGCATGTTTTTTTTTATATAGTACTGTCCTGAATAAGATATTTTAATTTTTTTTCTTTTTCTTTTACATAGTCCACAAGACAAAAAAACATTGCTGAATTTACTAAAATAACCCCATTCAAAAGTTTATGAACCATTCATTCTCAATACTGTGTGTCATTCCCTGGATGACCCACGGCTGTTTATGCGTTTTGTGATGGTTGTTCATGAGTCCCTTGTTTGTCCTGAGCAGTAAAACTGCCCAATGTTCTTCAGAAAAATCCTCCAGGTCCTGCACATTCTTCAGTTTTCCAGCAACTTTTGCTAACCCTCTCCAGCAGGGACTATAGGATTTTGAGATCCATCTTTTCACACTGAGGACAATTAAGGGACTCAAACACAACTACTAAAAAAAGTTGAAACATTCACTGATGCTCCAGAAGGAAACACGATGTATTAAGAGCCGGGGGTGTAAACTTATTGAATTTGAAGATCAAGGTAAATTGTACTCAATTTTTCTTCTGGGAAACATGCAAGTATCTTCTATTCCTTCTGAAGGGCAGTACTAAATGAAATTATATATATATATATATATATATATATATATATATATATATATATATATATATATATATATATATATATATATATATATATATATATATATATATATATATATATATATATATATATATATATATATATATATATTATATATTATATATTATATATATATATACACTCACCTAAAGGATTATTAGGAACACCTGTTCAAATTCTCATTAATGCAATTATCTAATCAACCAATCACATGGCAGTTGCTTCAATGCATTTAGGGGTGTGGCCCTGGTCAAGACAATCTCCTAAACTCCAAACTGAATGTCAGAATGGGAAAGAAAGGTGATTTAAGCAATTTTGAACGTGGCATGGTTGTTGGTGCCAGACGGGCCGGTCTGAGTACTTCACAATCTGCTCAGTTACTGGGATTTTCACACACAACCATTTCTAGGGTTTACAAAGAATGTTGTGAAAAGGGAAAAACATCCAGTATGCGGCAGTCCTGTGGGTGAAAATGCCTTTTTGATGCTAGAGGTCAGAGGAGAATGGGCCGACTGATTCAAGCCGATAGAAGAGCAACTTTGACTGAAATAACCACTCGTTACAACCGAGGTATGCAGCAAAGCATTTGTGAAGCCACAACACACACAACCTTGAGGCGGATGGGCTACAACAGCAGAAGACCCCACCGGGTACCACTCGTCTCCACTACAAATGGGAAAAAGAGGCTACAATTTGCACAAGCTCACCAAAATTGGACAGTTGAAGACTGGAAAAATGTTGCCTGGTCGATGAGTCTCGATTTCTGTTGAGACATTCAGATGGTAGAGTCAGAATTTGGCGTAAACAGAATGAGAACATGGATCCATCATGTCTTGTTACCACTGTGCAGGCTGGTGGTGGTGGTGTAATGGTGTGGGGGATGTTTTCTTGGCACACTTTAGGCCCCCTAGTGCCAATTGGGCATCGTTTAAATGCTACGGCCTACTTAAGCATTGTTTCATGTCCATCCCTTTATGGCCACCATGTACCCATCCTCTGATGGCTACTTCCAGCAGGATAATCCACCATGTCACAAAACTTGAATCATTTCAAATTGGTTTCTTGAACATGACAATGAGTTCACTGTACTAAAATGGCCCCCACAGTCACCAGATCTCAACCCAATAGAGCATCTTTGGGATGTGATGGAACGGGAGCTTCGTGCCCTGGATGTGCATCCCACAAATCTCCATCAACTGCAAGATGCTATCCTATCAATATGGGCCAACGTTTCTAAAGAATGCTTTCAGCATCTTGTTGAATCAATGCCACGTAGAATTAAGGCAGTTCTGAAGGCGAAAGGGGGTCAAACACAGTATTAGTATGGTGTTCCTAATAATCCTTTAGGTGAGTGTATATAAGAAACATTTGGACATCTTCATCCTGTTCAAAAGTTTTCACCCCCAGCTCTTAATGCATTGTGTTTTCCTCCTGGAGCAAAAGTGAATGTTTCAACCTTTTTTTAGTAGTTGTGTTTGAGTCCCTATTATTTTAATAAATTCAGCATTTTTTTTTTGTCTTGTGGACTATATGTAAACATTTGTTACATAAAATATTTTATTTAGGACAGTACTAAATAGAAAATAACATGCATTTGTATGATCTCTTTTATTTAGTTAAAATTATTCAAATTTTCACAAATTCTGCAAGTGGTTCACATACTTTCTCTTGCTACTGTAGAATATATAAACAATAACAACATTTTCCAAACTCTTAAATGGTACTGTATGTATGTATATTATATATATATATATATATATATATATATATATATATATATATATATATATATATATATATATATATATATATATATATATATATATATATATATATATATATATATATACAGGTCCTTCTCAATAAATTAGCATATTGTGATAAAGTTCATTATTTTCCATAATGTAATGATAAAAATTAAACTTTCATATATTTTAGATTCATTGCACACCAACTGAAATATTTCAGGTCTTTTATTGTTTTAATACTGATGATTTTGGCATACAGCTCATGAAAACCCAAAATTCCTATCTCAATAAATTAGCATATTTTATCCGACCAATAAAAGAAAAGTGTTTTTAATACAAAAAAAGTCAACCTTCAAATAATTATGTTCAGTTATGCACTCAATACTTGGTCGAGAATCCTTTTGCAGAAATGACTGCTTCAATGTGGCGTGGCATGGAGGCAATCAGCCTGTGGCACTGCTGAGGTGTTATGGAGGCCCAGGATGCTTCGATAGCGGCCTTAAGCTCATCCAGAGTGTTGGGTCTTGCGTCTCTCAACTTTCTCTTCACAATATACCACAGATTCTCTATGGGGTTCAGGTCAGGAGAGTTGGCAGGCCAATTGAGCACAGTAATACCATGGTCAGTAAACCATTTACCAGTGGTTTTGGCACTGTGAGCAGGTGCCAGGTCGTGCTGAAAAATGAAATCATCTCCATAAAGCTTTTCAGCAGATGGAAGCATGAAGTGCTCCAAAATCTCCTGACAGCTAGCTGCATTGACCCTGCCCTTGATAAAACACAGTGGACCAACACCAGCAGCTGACATGGCACCCCAGACCATCACTGACTGTGGGTACTTGACACTGGACTTCAGGCATTTTGGCATTTCCTTCTCCCCAGTCTTCCTCCAGACTCTGACACCTTGATTTCCGAATGACATGCAAAATTTGCTTTCATCCGAAAAAAGTACTTTGGACCACTGAGTAACAGTCCACTGCTGCTTCTCTGTAGCCCAGGTCAGGCGCTTCTGCCGCTGTTTCTGGGTCAAAAGTGGCTTGACCTGGGGAATGCGGCACCTGTAGCCCATTTCCTTCACACGCCTGTGCACGGTGGCTCTGGATGTTTCTACTCCAGACTCAGTCCACTGCTTCCGCAGGTCCCCCAAGGTCTGGAATCGGTCCTTCTCCAAAATCTTCCTCAGGGTCCGGTCACCTCTTCTCGTTGTGCAGCGTTTTTTGCCACACTTTTTCCTTCCCACAGACTTCCCACTGAGGTGCCTTGATACAGCACTCTGGGAACAGCCTATTAGTTCAGAAATTTCTTTCTGTGTCTTACCCTCTTGCTTGAGGGTGTCAATGATGGCCTTCTGGACAGCAGTCAGGTCGGCAGTCTTACCCATGATTGCGGTTTTGAGTAATGAACCAGGCTGGGAGTTTTTAAAAGCCTCAGGAATCTTTTGCAGGTGTAATTTTGATTCAGATGATTAGGTTAATAGCTCGTTTAGAGAACCTTTTCATGATATGCTAATTTATTGAGACAGGAATTTTGGGTTTTCATGAGCTGTATGCCAAAATCATCAGTATTAAAACAATAAAAGACCTGAAATATTTCAGTTGGTGTGCAATGAATCTAAAATATATGAAAGTTTAATTTTTATCATTACATTATGGAAAATAATGAACTTTATCACAATATGCTAATTTATTGAGAAGGACCTGTATATATATATATATATATATATATATATATATATATATATATATATATATATATATATATATATATATATATATATATATATATATATATATATATATATATATATATATATATATATATATATATATATATATTAATAGTTATTAGAGTTAGTCATTTAAGAGTTTGGAAAATGTTATTATTGTTATTAAATGTTATTATGTATATAAATGTTATTATTACTGATAATAATAAATGTTTTTGAGCAGAAAATCAGCATAGCTATTAGAATGATTTCTGAAGAATCATGTGACACTGAAGAGTGAAGACTGGAGTAATCATGCTGGAAATTCACAAGAAATTACATTTTAAAATATATTCAAATATAAAATTGAAATAGTAAAAGTTAAGGTAATAAAAGTTAAATAGTCTTTTTGATCAAATAAAATCATAACTTTCATTAATCTTAATAACCCCAAACTTGAACAGAAGTTTAAATTGTTTATTATATGATTGACCACCACACAGAAAACATTATTAGGTAACATTTTATTTTACAGTGTCCTTTTTACACATTACATATACTTACTATAGTAATAACAGTACATTATGCATAGTTACATGCTAATAACCCTCAACCAAATCCTAATCATTCCCTAACGCTACAGTAAGTACAGGTAGTTAATTAATATTACTCAGTTCTTAAATATATAATTACACTGTATGACACAAAGTGTAACCCATTGTTATCTATCATAAAGGATGCATGTAATTTGTCTAGCTTCAAGTGACAGAATTTGCTAAATTTGGGAGCAGTTTTCTCTGATAAAGTTATCCAAATTATGTTCTACTGTATGGTTAGTTGCATTTTATTATTTGCCTTCAGCATTGTTTTAGTTTTCTCCAGTACGACTTGTTATGTAATGCATCATCGTAAGATTGACTGAGCGGCATTGCATCAGTTGGCAGCGCACCAAAGCCTGGCAGACTCCATGATAATCCTCCTGGATTTCTCTCAACCAACTGAAGCATGCATGACATAAGTATGTGTGCCTACAAAAATTAAATGGATAGATACTTCATTAAATAAAGCATTCTGAGCATTTTTCATTATATATTCTACCATTTACAAAATTGCTGATGCTCATTGGTAACGTGATCAAATCTGCTATTAGGTTTTGTTATGTTTTGTGTATGGGAGAAACAGAACTCTGCATGATGCTTACATAAAAAGTCATACATTAATGTAAATTTCTATTTCTACTTTTTCTATCATGAATTTATGTAATAATTATAATTAAAGGAGAATGATTTTTTTTTTAATATGGGAGAAATGAGCTTCCATATTTGTGTCAAAAATGATTATGAAGTCCTCATAAAATGAAACACATTCACACAAATATACTAAATCTGTTCAGAACTGTTCAACATGAGAGGTCTTTTTTTATTTTTTTTTATTCACAAGTTAAACTAACATATGCCTATAAAAAACAGAGGTATTATCAATGATGCAACATTGACTGAAAATGACCTCCTCTTTTGAAGACACTGTTTCAAGGGATGCATGTGGGCATAAAAGCTTTTCCTGTTTCCATAGCAATGCAGTCAGCAATTAAACGCTTTGACGTTAGCTACTGGTGACCTAGAAAAACCTACTGAATACGATGACCCACAGGGCATCAAAACCAATAACTCATGGAAGAAAAGAAAAAAAAAAACACACACAACCGAGGGGAACAAAAAACCAAACATGGATATTCTACTTTAAAAACAACAGTTTGACATTTTGAGATTTGTCCAAAATATATTAAACTTTCTATCATAGACAGATGAACGGGCAACAGACCAAATACTGTATGATGCATTAAACTATAACCCTACTGTACTATATGCCTACTATACACTCACCTAAAGGATTATTAGGAACACCATACTAATACTGTGTTTGACCCCCTTTCGCCTTCAGAACTGCCTTAATTCTACGTGGCATTGATTCAACAAGGTGCTGAAAGCATTCTTTAGAAATGTTGGCCCATATTGATAGGATAGCATCTTGCAGTTGATGGAGATTTGTGGGATGCACATCCAGGGCACGAAGCTCCCGTTCCATCACATCCCAAAGATGCTCTATTGGGTTGAGATCTTGGGACTGTAGGGGCCATTTTAGTACAGTGAACTCATTGTCATGTTCAAGAAACCAATTTGAAATGATTCAAGCTTTGTGACATGGTGCATTATCCTGCTGGAAGTAGCCATCAGAGGATGGGTACATGGTGGTCATAAAGGGATGGACATGGTCAGAAACAATGCTTAGGTAGGCCGTGGCATTTAAACGATGCCCAATTGGCACTAAGGGGCCTAAAGTGTGCCAAGAAAACATCCCCCACAACATTACACCACCACCACCAGCCTGCACAGTGGTAACAAATCATGATGGATCCATGTTCTCATTCTGTCAAATTCTGACTCTACCATCTGAATGTCTCAACAGAAATCGAGACTCATCAGACCAGGCAACATTTTTCCAGTCTTCAACTGTCCAATTTTGGTGAGCTTGTGCAAATTGTAGCCTCTTTTTCCAATTTGTAATGGAGATGATTGGTACCCGGTGGGGTCTTCTGCTGTTGTAGCCCATCCGCATCAAGGTTGTGTGTGTTGTGGCTTCACAAATGCTTTGCTGCATACCTCGGTTGTAACGAGTGGTTATATCAGTCAAAGTTGCTCTTCTATCAGCTTGAATCAGTCGGTCCATTCTCCTCTGACCTCTAGCATCAACAAGGCATTTTCGCCCACAGGACTGCCGCATACTGGATGTTTTTCCCTTTTCACGCCATTCTTTGTAAACCCTAGAAATGGTTGTGTGTGAAAATCCCAGTAACTGAGCAGATTGTGAAATACTCAGACTGGCCCGTCTGGCACCAACAACCATGCCACACTCAAAATTGCTTAAATCACCTTTCTTTCCCATTCTGACATTCAGTTTGGAGTTCAGGAGATTGTCTTGACCAGGACCACACCCCTAAATGCATTGAAGCAACTGCCATGGGATTGGTTGATTAGATAATTGCATTAATGAGAAATTGAACAGGTGTTCCTAATAATCCTTTAGGTGAGTGTATACACATTATGAAGTTAACATCTTATAATAAAAAGAAAAAGGTACTTCTTGTAGAGCTTGTAAGACCCTCTCCCATGTCCCTGTAATACTGTGAACTGTCTGTTGCGGAGTTCGGACAGCTCATTATGCTGGTGGCGGAGTTCGGACAGCTCATTATGCTGGTGGTCACTACTGTATTATTTATATGGTGTACGGATGTGTTCTAAATATAAAGCTTGTCCTCAACCGGTCCAGGGAATCAGATAACTCCCTTTTAAAACTCCTAAACACTGATTAAAATTCCAGAGCTCCAGCCGAGCTGCCCTGCCACTGTCATGGGACACCAACCAAAATTAACAACCTCTGGCAGCTAGTCAATCATCATTCAAATGCAACACAAATTGTCCATCGTTTCTGATGCACTTGCTATGACCATTGTGCATGTGATTCTTATAAATAAATCACTTTTAAAAATAAAATTTGCACCAACAACAGACATTCGTCCAGTCGGTTATGCATTTAGCAACAAACATACTAATAAATCAACCAATAAACTGTGCTGACATTATTACATTTAAAAGGGGCTTTCTGCACTGTCTATTCCTATACCAAAGCTATTTTTTAATTCCTGCACTCATATAAGGTAAATATCAGGTCACTATGAAGTACAAATCCAAAGACAATCATTCTTACGATTTTTTTTTAAACAAACCACCCATGATCTGGTATCATCCCTATAGCAAACAGCTCATGCGTTACAGCAGAGAAGGGGGAGATCTTAAAACGTAAGTTTGCAGAGAACAAAAGCACTGCAAAAAAATCTATTTGGCTTTGGCACATTGTAATTGCATTAATCCTTAAAACTCATCTCATTGGAGTTAAGCCTTCTGCTCTGATCTCATGTGTGGACTGACTCTGGTGCACAGTCCCGTGGAGAAAACCATTGTTTGACACACATACGTTAGCATAATATTAGGCCTTGAACCTCCTGTGTGTCTGTGGGCAAGTTGGATTCTCCCAGGTTTCATTAGGCAGAGAAAGCATGCCTGGTGCCCAAAACCTTACTGAATACAATATGATCTCCAACTGTGAGTATCCTCAGGACTGAAACTGAGAACTGAGTTGCCTCACAGAGCAACTATTGGTCTGCTGCATTGCCCTGAACATAAAACTAAATTATCATGAATCACTTGAATATTGAATACTGGTTTGCACAAAACTTAATAAATTAAATTAAGTTAATAAATAAAACATGCATCATATGAAAACGCAGGCAAATTTTGAATAAATTAATAAAATGCTGATTTTTTGTAAACACCACATATAAAAGTGGTGCAAATGTTTACCTCTGGGTCTTGATTTTCATCCTTCAAATTTATTACGCACAAATGACAGATCAGTAAAGAACATCACAACCCAATCAAAGGGCAAGGAAATTGATTATTTTTGATGAATGAAGAATGTAGCTGTCTGTTTCCTCATGCACTTGGCTCCAAAATTAACTGAATAAGTCACTTGTGACTTGGCAAGCTTTGGATTCCTCCTCCTGATTCTGTACCAACTCTGTCTGATGTGGCTAATTTGTCAAAAGGAACATTTAATTACATCTGATGAAAATAATCGGGCATCATACTGAATATCGGTGCTGGCTGACCAACAATAAAGCGAAATGGGAAACTTTTGTCTAGATCAAAAAGACTCTCAATTGCAAAGGTTAAACACAATCTCAGGATTTACAGACACAAGTATCTACGTTAATGAAAAGCTACATTATCAGTGACCATAAAATTAAATAAATAAAAAACAGCAGTTTTGTTGCAATGTCCAGACACTGGACTGAACTGAAAACATAAGAATAACACACATTGAGGAAACTAAATGAAGGCTAAATGTGTTAAAACTTTTGTGGTTACTCACGCAACCCTGGCTCCTTGAGAAAACAGGAATGAGCATTGCGTTAGTTCACTAACGCTTATGGGGTTGGAGATTGGAGCCTGACTACATAGTACACAAACACGACTGACAACACCCGTGCTTGAAGAGTAGTAATACCCAGGTTGTGATGAAATGCCCAGGTTGTGCCCAGAAATCTGATCAAAGTGGACAGCGAGGCCCAGCCGGCCACCACACAGATATCTACGATAGAGATTCCACTGGACCATGTCTAAAAAGAGGCCATACCTCTAGTGGAGTGGGCCCTAACCCCTAGGGGGCAGGTCAAGTCTATGGACTTGTAAGCCAGCGCTTTGCTTTAAAACTGGCAGCCTCCCAAAGCTGACAAACAACTGCTCCGATTGCAGGAACTGGCTAGAGTGCACAATATACAGGACAGAGTGGGTGAAATGCCTGCTCATTCTCCGCAAGCAAAAGAGCTGACAGCACTACCACCTGCATTCTGAATGGGGTGAAAAGCACTTTCGGCAGGTAAACTTCTCTCGGCCTGAGGACCACTTTACAGTCGTTAGGACCAAAATAAAGGCAGGAAGGTTCCACAGACAGAGCCTGCAGATCTCCAACTCGCTTGACTGACGCTAAAACTAACAAGAGGGCAGTCTTAAGCGAGAGGGGCAAAAGGTCAGTTGAGTTGAGCGGCTCAAAGGGAGGGCTCCGAAGTGCCCTATGGAGAGGTATGGGGATTCCGGTCTATTTCAGAGGGGATTTCAGAGCTCTGTCTACGCACTTCGTAAAAGTACGCAGAGCTAGAGAGAGACCAAACAGATGGACTGTATATTGGTATGCCACCCCCTCGAACACAAATCTCAAGAACGGTCTGTGATGGGGGCTATTTGGATATGAAAGTAGGCTTCTTTCAGATCCACTGATATAAACCAATCCCTGGGGTGAATTTGAGCTGATTTGTTTGATTAGTTTACATTCTTAAGAGCGTCTCATTTAAAGCACAATTCAGACATCTCAGTTCGAGAATGGGCCTCAGGCTGTAAAAGCCTGACTCACTGCGTACCGTGGGAGCTTTTTCCACGCCCCTTTTTCCAGCAGAGACTAAACTGCAGCTGTGAAGACATGAGAACTGTGTCTGAGACCAATGTTTGAATCACGCCCCTAAAGCGGGGTGGTCTGCGAGTGAATTGGAGCAAGTGCTGCTCCACCTCGCTGCTCAGACTGCCGGCTCCGCTTCTTTCACCTCGGCTTGCGAGGGGAAGGCGATGAGGGAGCGGCTAGTTCAATGAGGTTCAGATTCTTGCAGTGCAGGCAGCTGGAGTCCAGAAACGCTGCTCAGCATGGGTGCGGCCCAGTGCGTTCCACTGTGAGGCTCGATCGATGGCGAGAGAGAGATCTTCGCGCTGAAGGAGAAAGATTCGACTGGGCATTTCTGCATGGCTTATATAGGCAGCCTACCCCAGCCCTTTTGGCGGGCTGAAATGCCATTTGTATGTGAAAAGCACAAACGTAAAACAATCAGGCTTCGGGATTCAGGAGTTTTCCCCATAAGCGTTGGGGAAACTAACGCATGCAAGTAATGCAAGTAAACCAAAATGAAACGGAACTATGTTTTATCCATTACGTCTTTTGCCGCTCATTTTTTTTCTTCAAGCTTTAATACACACAGGATAAAGAATTTGATTTGCTTACTGCATTGTGATCCCCCAGCGGTTTTTCAATCAGTGTCCCAAATATGGTAGGCTGCAAAAGAAAGTAGAAAATCAATCAATCAATAGAGGAACACAAAAGTTGACACACAGGTCAAGAGCAAAGTGCAACAAGTTTAAGTTTCCTTCTACATTAAATGAGGATGTATAAACATCACATGATAGTTGTCATGATCACAGATGATTCAGATGGCTCACAGATAAGCAAAGCCAGATTAGAAGCTGACACAAAGTCATTAGACAAATTTAGTTACTGCGCAAACTCAAGTTATATAAGGACTCATCTAGCACCTTTAGCCATAGCGCTGGGAAGTTTTGAAACTAGAACATGCACGACACAGTTCCTTGTTTTTATACAAATTATATATTAAAGCTTAAAAATGGTTGACCACAGCATTATTGTTTGCCTTTAACTTAGCTTTGCATAATAATTTATTCATCATATTTTGCATAGGCCGACCGCAGAAGTATTTTTACTTCACAGCCAATTCTGGCATCCAAACAATATTACAGACCCTATTCTAGTATCTAAATCATTTCCCATGCTAAGTGTATTGTGTCGTGACTCGTGATACTGACACATGACAAATTGCAAAAGTGACATGAATTCAATAATAAAACTGGGAAGAGAGATGCTGATGATGCAATACGTGAATGACTTGTTTTATGAGCTTTATTGAACCGTTCCATAATTAAGCAATCATTATGGCCGACATCAACATTTGAGAGAATAATGAATAAATCAGACTGATCTCTGTGTTCCTGTAGTGGAGTAATATTCCACAGGACAAGGATTCCTGAGTTTGCTGTCCAGAACACAGGACGCTTCGAGTCCAACAACCCCGGTTATATTTAATGACTGTGGCTGAGAAATAATGACCATAATAAAAGAACGGAATTCATTACTTGTGTGAGCAGGTGTCTATGTAAAGATAAATTGAAATTGTGTGACTGTAATATAGACAGATGAAAAAAGGAGCTTTTTTGGCTAATTATAGTCATTAAAAGTCAAATAACAAATGAGACAGCACGGCAGAATGCATCTCACCCTGCAAGTCCATCGGTCAGTGATCCAAAGCAATTAACAAAAAAGTGCTGCGTTACAGCACCCGCTGGCTCCGGCAGAGAATGAGAAAATGACAGAATAGGCAGCAAAGCAAGTCATGCATGTAATTAAAACCATTCCACAAATACAATGGCTGGAATCATAATGGGCTACACTAACAATCCTTCTTCCCCGGCAAACTACTTGAGTTGCAAGTCCTGTCTTGCATTTATTGTAGTTGGCTGAGTCAAAAAGGTAATCCATATTGACTTAATCGGGAGGATGTTTGGAGTTTGGCACAGCAGGAAAGAATGTGATCTTGTGTATAATCTAAGGGCTGAATCATTAATTGGCCTATTAATTATAATCCGTCTCCCGGTCCACTTCCTGTTTTTAATACTACATTGTCAAGCTCAGAATTAATGGTAACACTTTACAACATGGTTCTATATATCGACAGTTAATGCAATAGCTAACATGAAATCACAATCAATGCATTTATAGTACTTACTGCTGTGTTATTAAAGATTAAATCTAAATTAGAGTTGTAATTCAACTGAAAAAATAGGTGGATAAGTGCATGAACAATTAAATATCAACTAATACCAATAAATATATCACGGTTATAATAATATATTTCTAAATTAACATTAATCTACATTGATAACTGCTGTAAAAATTGTGGTTTATTAGTTAATGATATCTAATGTATAAACAAAAGTCTTATTGCAAAGTGTTAGGGACTAACTTCAGACCAACATGGCTCTCAATGCTTAGAGGACTTGGCTTAAACACATTCTGTTTGCTTCAACAACTGCCAAGCATGTCCGGGGCTGTTCTAAGGCAAGATTCAAGTTTTCCGGTAATCTTCATAATCTTCAATCATGCAAACAACACAGTCTGAAGGGCAGGACGGCAACCTGGCATCGTCATGTGCCAGGAACCAGACATTTCACACTCAGTTTGCTCATTGGAACATCAGTCCCTGGCACAGAAGGAGCCCAAACTGTGTCTACTGAGGTTTCTGCTTTAATGGAAACACTGGGGGAATCCCTGCTGCTGCCACAGGTGCACCAGACCCCTCTAATCACACAGATGATTGCCTCTTCTGTCACAGTGACGTCTGTGTGAAAAACAGATGCTCACCTATATGTTATCTCAGGAAATTGCATTCCCTATAATTCAAGAGTCTACTATTAACTAGCAAATATAGTGACAAACAAGACTAGCATAATGAAATCATCCCCTTCTGACTGCCACTTAAACTGCATAAATTCAACTCATCAGGTTTATTATGAGTTTATAAGGCGCAACTAATGCATGAAACAGCAGGTGGCCCCTCATGTGTGTTTTCAATAATAGATTGATGTGATTGCTTTTAACAATGTGAACCTTGAGCAAACTTGGTGGACTGAAGTGGAATTTATACAATGTAAATGGAATGAATAGTAAAAAGAGTAAAGGACCAAAGAGATTTCTCAACTGAATGGATCTCCAGTTATTTTCAGATTTAGACTTTAGACAGACAGGTCTGAATCAATGCTCAGCATTGACTTATAAATCTCTGTCTGAGAGCAGACAGCTGAAGGATGTCTGGCAGGTCATCCTGAAGTGCTGTGAAACCTCAATTCACAATCATGCAATCGTGCCACTCAAACTAAAGATATTTCCAAGATCATATGAATAGAGAAATTAATGTTAGAGCCTGGTGTTTAAAGTGGAAACAGGCCCATTTAAAGGTGCACTTAAATACACTGTACCATTAGTCAATATATACACTCACCTAAAGGATTATTAGGAACACCATACTAATACTGTGTTTGATCCCCTTTCGCCTTCAGAACTGCCTTAATTCTACATGGCATTGAT
The DNA here is from genome assembly GCA_023566225.1 of Romanogobio albipinnatus. Taxonomy (NCBI): domain Eukaryota; kingdom Metazoa; phylum Chordata; class Actinopteri; order Cypriniformes; family Gobionidae; genus Romanogobio; species Romanogobio albipinnatus. The sequence continues at coordinate 37,079,242 of CM042242.1, forward strand.
TCAACAAGGTGCTGAAAGCATTCTTTAGAAATTTTGGCCCATATTGATAGGATAGCATCTTGCAGTTGATGGAGATTTGTGGGATGTGCCAAGAAAACATCCCCCACACCATAACACCACCACCACCAGCCTGCATAGTGGTAACAAGGCATGATGGATCCATGTTCTTATTCTGTTTATGCCAAATTCTGACTCTACCATCTGAATGTCTCAACAGAAATCGAGACTCATCAGACCAGGCAACATTTTTCCAGTCTTTAACTGTCCAATTTTGGTGAGCTCGTGCAAATTGTAGCCTCTTTTACCTATTTGTAGTGGAGATGAGTGGTACCCGGTGGGGTCTTCTGCTGTTGTAGCCCATCCGCCTCAAGGTTGTGCGTGTTGTGGCTTCACAAATGCTTTGCTGCATACCTCGGTTGTAACGAGTGGTTATTTCAGTCAAAATTGCTCTTCTATCAGCTTGAATCAGTAGGCCCATTCTCCTCTGACCTCTAGCATCAACAAGGCATTTTCGCCCACAGGACTGCCGCATTTTGGATGTTTTTTCCTTATCACACCATTCTTTGTAAACCCTAGAAATGGTTGTGCGTGAAAATCCCAGTAACTGAGCAGATTGTGAAATACTCAGACTGGCCCGTCTGGCACCAACAACCATGCCACACTCAAAATTGTTTAAATCACCTTTCTTTCCCATTCTGACATTCAGTTTGGAGTTCAGGAGATTGTCTTGACCAGGACCACACCCCTAAATGCATTGAAGCAACTGCCATGTGATTGGTTGATTAGATAATTGCATTAATGAGAAATTGAACAGGCGTTCCTAATAATCCTTTAGGTGAGTGATTTATATAAAATAAGTATTTGAACAGCCTGCTATTTTGCAAGTTCTCCCACTTGGAAATCATGGAGGGGTCTGAAATTGTCATCGTAGGTGCATGTCCACTATGAGAGACATAATCTAAAAAATAAAAAAAAATCCAGAAATCACAATCTATGATTTTTTAACTATTTATTTGTATGATACAGCTGCAAATACGTATTTGAACACCTGTCTATCAGCTACAATTCTGACCCTCAAAGACCTGTTAGTCTGCCTTTAAAATGTCCACATCCACTCCATTTATTATCCTAAATTAGATGCACCTGTTTGAGGTCGTTAGCTGCATAAAGACACCTGTCCACCCCATACAATCAATAAGAATCCAACTACTAACATGGCCAAGACCAAAGAGCTGTCCAAAGACACTAGAGACAAAATTGTAAACCTCCACAAGGCTGGAAAGGGCTACAGGGAAATGGCCAAGCAGCTTGATTAAAAAAGGACCACTGTTGGAGAAATCATTAGAAAATGGAAGAAGCTAAACATGACTGTCAATCTCCCTCGGACTGGGGCTCCATGCAAGATCTCACCTCGTGGGGTCTCAATGATCCAATGATCCATTTCCAAGGTTACTGTTGGTAATACACTAAGACGTCATGGTTTGAAATCATGCATGGCACGGAAGGTTCCCCTGCTTAAACCAGCACATGTCAAGGCCCGTCTTAAGTTTGCCAATGACCATTTGGATGATCCAGAGGAGTCATGGGAGAAAACGTGTTTGGAGGAAGAAGAATGATGAGTACCATCCCAAGAACACCATCCCTCTGTGAAGCATGGGGGTGGTAGCATCATGCTTTGGGGGAGGGGTTTCTGCACATGGGACAGGGCGACTGCACTGTATTAAGGAGAGGATGACCGGGGCCATGTATTGCGAGATTTTGGGGAACAACCTCCTTCCCTCAGTTAGAGCATTGAAGATGGGTCGAGGCTGGGTCTTCCAACATGACAATGACCCTAAGCACACAGCCAGGATAACCATGGAGTGGCTCTGTAAGAAGCATATCAAGGTTCTGGCATGACCTAGCCAGGCTCCAGACCTAAACCCAATAGAGAATCTTTGGAGGGAGCTCAAACTCCGTGTTTCTCAGCGACAGGCCAGAAACCTGACTGATCTAGAGAAGTTCTGTGTGGAGGAGTGGGCCAAAATCCCTCCTGCAGTGTGTGCAAACCTGGTGAAAAACTACAGGAAACGTTTGACCTCTGTAATTGCAAACAAAGGCTACTGTACCAAATATTAACATTGATTTTCTCAGGTGTTCAAATACTTATTTGCAGCTGTATCATACAAATAAATAGTAACATATATTGTGATTTCTGGATTTTTTTTTTTTAGATTATGTCTCTCTCAGTGGACATGCACCTACGATGACAATTTCAGACGCCTCCATGATTTCTAAGTGGGAGAACTTGCAAAATAGCAGGATGTTCAAATACTTATTTTCCTCACTGTACGTAGCTCCTCATTTATGGAACTTGCTTCCTGTAGAAGTTCGCAATAGATCAAGTCTTCCAGTTTTTAAATCTTGTCTTAAAACTCACTTGTTTAGGCAGGCTTATGTGATTTTAATGTTATTGTCGTCAGTTCTGTATTGTCTCTATTGTGAAATTGTTTTTTGTGGACTTTGTAAGGTGTCCTTGAGTGTCATGAAATGTATAATAAGAACAATAATAATTTAAAGAAATGGAAATATATTATTCCTCTTTTTCTTCATAACTTTGTTATCAGACACTTTCAGTTTCCATAATATAGTCATGGGAGCCTTTTACACCAGAAAATACAGCATCAGTAAGAAAACATTCAAAGGGTCTGTGGGCATCATGCAAAACTACGAACCACATAAACTACAAAGAACACCCACTTACAATGACCACGTGAGATGATGTGACTCCCACTACAAGTTGTGCATAATATCAAACACACCATCTGAGAAACACAACCCTAGAATCCTTGACACAATCGTCTGTGATCACTGATGATGACAAAGCTTAAATTATTTACACGGTTTAAAAAGTGAATGCATATTTTTATTAGATTAACAAAATATGATTGTATGACAGAATTTAGCTTTGTAGTCATATGGGCTGTGAAACACCTGATCAAGCATAGCTTTAGTAGTTTAAAATTGAAACACTTAAATAGCTGGATTCTCCCATACATAGCCTACTGCTAAAAATTACAGTGCGGTCTTTTCTAGAGAGCTGTGTTTTTGAAGTAAAAGAAATAAGCACAGGGGACCGTGTTTATGTTGGGTCAAAGGTGAGCTCAAACTCCCACTCTAGTGGAGAACAGCTGCTACTGAAAACACAAAGGTGTGTGTGTGTGTGTGTGTGTGTGTGTGTGTGTGTGTGTGTGTGTGTGTGTGTGCGTGCGTGTGTGCGTGTGTGCGTGTGTGCGTGTGTATTTTCTTAAATGTAAACCTCATATGCCCTCATACAAATAGCAAAGATAAACAAATAAAAAAGAACCACAGATATAAAGCGTAATTCTGGAATCAGCTTTACAGTCATGTTTAACATACTGCAGAGCAATGGAGGAAAAAGAAATGTGGTTCCTTCGAGAAACTGTGTAGTGCAGACATGACATATTACACAAGTATTACAGTAAACAGACATTACATATAGCTAGACAAGTAACAGTGTTAGGCAAGAAACTATATATAGTTTCTGCTTTTTTCACCAAGCTGCTTGGCAATTTCCCCGAAGCCCTTTCCAGCCTTGTGGAGGTGTACAATTTTGTCTCTAGTGTCTTTGGACATCTCTTTGGTCTTGGCCATGTCAGTAGTTGGATTCTTACTGATTGTATGGGGTGGACAGGTGTCTTTATGCAGATAACGACCTCAAACAGGTGCATCTAATTTAGGATAATAAATGGAGTGGAGGTGGACATTTTAAAGTCAGACTAACAGGTATTTGAGGGTCAGAATTCTAGCTGATAGACAGGTGTTCAAATACTTATTTGCAGCTGTATCATACAAATAAATAGTTAAAAAATCATAGATTGTGATTTCTGGATTTTTTTTTTAGATTATGTCTCTCACAGTGGACATGCACCTACGATGACAATTTCAGACCCCTCCATGATTTCTAAGTGGGAGAACTTGCAAAATAGCAGGGTGTTTAAATACTTATTTTCATCACTGTGTGTGTATATATATATATATATATATATATATATATATATATATATATATATATATATATAGATAGATAGATAGATAGATAGATAGATAGATAGATAGATAGATAGATAGATAGATAGATAGATAGATAGATAGATAGATAGATAGATAGATAGATAGAGAGAGAGAGAGAGAGAGAGAGAGAGAGAGAGAGAGAGAGAGAGAGAGAGAGAGAGAGAGAGAGAGAGAGAGAGAGAGAGAGAGAGAGAGAGAGAGAGAGAGAGAGAGAGAGAGAGAGAGAGAGAGAGAGAGAGAGAGAGAGATAGATAGATAGAAGAATGCATAACAATAATGGAATAATGGCTATGTATTATTGATAAACTACATTTTAAAAGTTAAAATAGCAAAATTAATTGTAGCAATATTTCCCATATTACTGTTTGTTTGTTTGTTTAAAAAAATTAAAAATGCAGCCTTGGTGAGAGAAATTATAAAACATCTTACCGACCCCAAACTTTTGAATAGTTATGTATATACATGTGTAGATTATGTAGATAAATACACAGCACAAAATAATGCACATAATAATTATTTGTCATTTTAATAAATGACGGTAGTATAGTAGATTATACTTTATATACCTACTAGTGAAAATGCTTTCATTTAGTTGAATTTGCCAAAACTGTTGAAGACACAACTAAGATTGAATGGAATCAACATTTCTCAATTTATTACCGTCAATACAATATGGACTAAAAACACATTTTATGTGGTTTTGCAATCACAAGCCCAAAAAACATTTACTTTTGTGTCACGCAACATACGTTCTTGCAAGCACATTTTTAAGATCATAATTAGTTTCTGTCAAACAGATAAAAGATGTATTGTTCAGACAGATTCACTTTGGCAGGGAATCTCACATAGATCAATTACCACAGGTTGCTGTAGCTAATCTTAGCTCTGGCCACAGCAGCAGACATCAAATGAAGGCAGCAGGAGCTCTACGCAAGCTAATCAAGCCGGCCATCCCATTCTTAATCAACTGGAGTAGAGTCTTGGCAGTGACCCGTGCGTGAAACACCACAACTGCATGTGGTGGCATAATGAGGGTCTGTTAAATCCTCATGCCCACGTGACATGAAAAAGGAGAAAATCGATAACTTTCCTGTTTTTAGCATTTCAGCATAGCACGCTTGTGTAGAGCACAGGCCTGATTTACGGAGCCAATAGCAGACATGCTTATGTTTTAAGGTTAATCAAAGTTCCAGGGACGAGCCAATGCAGTAGGCTAATCATTGTTCAGCAACCTTTGGTAGTGAAGTATAGCTTTTGTGCATGCTGTAATTTTAATGTGTAAAAGATGTTAATATAGCTAGTATGCAGTGGGGATCTGAAATAAGGAGGCAAATTCCTCACTGGTTTTTCATGTAAACTCATGTTCCAGTTACACTTAATGTTGACATGTTTTCAGGTTAAATAACTAAACATTAATTATGATCAAGAAAGCAACAACAACAACCAAAATAATTATATTTGGTATTTTTAACATTTATGTAATTATTTTATATTTCCCATTTTATATTTATTCCAAAATATTAACTAGCCTAAAAAAACGAAGTAAGAGATTTCAACTTTCAACTGATATTCAGCTGTTCTTTTTATAGTCAACATATTGTTGGATCATCAGTTAAAGCTTGTAAACGCTGCAGGTGTCATGATGGTCACGGATATGGAGATGTGACTTTAATTTCACATAATTGCTCACAAAAAAAACCCTCACAGATAGCAATTTTAAGTCATTTCAAGTTTGAATGCGACGTGACATACGGTGCATCCGAAATCGCGTACTGTCTGAGTAGCTACTAATTTTTGAATTTGATCTTACTTAGTGACCTTTGAAAAAGTAATGTTCTATAAATGTGTGTAGTTTGAATGTAATCCGGACGTACTACATCCGCCATGTTGTCATTATCATGTGACCTACCAGCATCAGTTATGTACGCTTTACTGCCATTCAAAAATCCCTCCCGTGGCCTCATTGGATAGTAAAGTGTCCAGCATGTGCGCACTTCAGAATCTCACCGGAAGTAGTAGGTCATCCAGGAACTTTTCGCCTACTGTTTGTCGAATAGTAGTATTCGGACAAACTACTCTGTTGGCGCATACTGTTTTCGCATTCTATAGGGTGATTTCAGGGTGATTGGGGCACTTTTGCCATTGAGATGACTTGGATAAAGTGTCCCAACCACCCTGAATTCAACCTATAGAGAAGTATTAAATTTCGGACGAAGCAATAGTCTTCCTATTAACACCGTTATTTATTTTAGCACGTGAACAACACAAAAATCCATTCATAATGCAATGGAGTCACTGCCTCCTATCACATGACTTTTCCCCATTCCTTTTCAGTTACCCCCCCACCAAAACCATGGCACACTTTAGGGGGTCTGTTAAAACTCAATGTGCTCAGGGAAAGCAAGACAAATGCAGACTCCTGCTGTAGGCTAAATGTAACCATTGGACAGTGTGTTTCCATTCAAAAGGTGCAAATGTAACTTATGCACAAAATTGGAATATCGCAAAAAACATTTGCGACGGACTGTTTCTGAGTTGAAAACATCACAACTCCAGATAAACTGGCATCTAACATCTCAAAGAAAAAAGGAAAGTTAAGTTGCTGCAGTAGAAGAAGCCAATATGGGTATTTCTTCACATAGGCCTAATAAATTGCACCTCTGTGGCAGGCAAAATGCAATAAACTCTATTATCTTGCTTGGTGGATGCTTGTTATTTCGGAGTGCAGTTGTGTAAAGCCCTATTCAAACAGGATTAGTTAAACATGGTAAAGTAAAGTAATTATTACCAGAGCTTCTCAGTTATTTTAGTCCCTTCCGATTGTGCCATCTCATTAATGTCAGTAAAGATTATGCGAGTTTTACCTTCTGTAAAAAGGTCCGGAAAAATTACCTCAGGTAATACTAATCCTGTGTGAATACACCCACTGTTAATATGTACGTAAATATTCCGTAAATTTGGAGGCACTTGAAAAAACATTCAATTGTGTTCTAGGAGGTGGGACAAGTCTGTGGCAAACCTTAACCTGTGTTTTCTGCTTCCCATTCAGATAAATTAAAAAAAAGGTCGAAAGCACTTGTCAAAGACACAAAACTTCTTTTAGCTTTAGGTAAGTGCCTATTACCAACAGAATACAATCAGAATTTAATTAATCTAACTAATAAATAGTTCAACCGGACCTAGCTGTTGTATAGCTTATATGTGTTTGCTCACCTGATATCAGGAAGCAACTCAATATGCACATGACAACAGGGAGGTGACGGTGATGCGTAAATCGAGTTACCCCTCCCACTTCTATTAGTATTATTTTTTTCTGGCAGGTAATTATACCGAACCACGGCTGCATTCAGCCCTGACAAAATGTTGCAAAACGGGTTTTTTTTAAACAGAAACGGTGGTACGTTGAGCACCCTGTTCTGTTGACGGACACGAGTTGCAACTATGGCAGCTGATAAGGCCATTCTTGGTGTTCTTTTTGAAGAATTTTCGGAGCCTGATGAAATCAGTATAATTACATGCTTAATACTGAAAAATATGCTCTATGTTACAGTCACTGCCCTTGCCATTTGTGGAAACTGTGGTTCCTAATTATTGTGATCCAACATTTGCCTCACATTTTATCTCTCATTTTTATGTAAAGCACTTAATTACCATTGTTTATTAAATTTGGTATATAAATAAACTTGCCTTGCAATGAAGCTAAAAATATAAACAACTACATCATCATGTTGATATGCTATATTTTTACTATAAAACTCTTATGACAAACATGTCTTCTAATATCTTAAATTCTTGCGTAAACCAAGCTGCAGCGGACACATTTGTAAACAACTTTACTTGGACCCATTGTGCGAGCTGTTTCTTTAATTCCACGTGGTTTATATACATGTTGCTTCTGATTGGGCTGACATTTTTGACACACCCACCAAACAAGAAAAAACGGATCTCAAACCCCGTTACACAACGTTTCCATGAAACATGTTTCAACTTGGAAACTGTAGTAGCAAATCATTCCGCACCGGTTTGAGCTTGAACGTGTCCCACATTTCGTCCCATTGCGCAAAAGACTTTTTTGATGCGCATCGAGGAATTTATTCTGTAAATGTGTTTGCATCATATTAGTTCATTTATTTTCTTATCGGATAAAACATTTATCTGCCTCAATTGAGCACATACATTTATGCGCATGTTTAAGATTTTTGCATTACATTTTAAGACAAAATGCACATAAAATAGGTAAATGGAAACATAGCCAGAGTCACATTAAAAAATGTCATATTTCATAACATTTGTTATGTTTTATTTTTTAACTGGATTTTCACAGCCAGTTTTTTGAAGAGGCACTGCCTGCCTTTGCTAGCCTGGCTCTGCCTTTGCCTCCACAGAAGAAACACCCCTGCTAGAATGGCACCATAGTTTCCCTCATGTGCCCTCTGACCTCTTTATTAGTGGAGTGCAATGTGTCATAATTTCGATGCAAGCGGAACACATCTGGCATGACCTATAGATAATCCACTTATACTGTATATTAACATAAAGGAAAGAGATTTGATCAGTCAAATCCCGGCGACTGAAGCATTTGTTTTATCCTTTCATCCTCTCAGCTGCAAATCGTGAATCTTTTTAAATTTTCTTCCATTAAAGAATCATGGTTTCCACAAAAAGATTAAAGGGGTCATATGATTTCTTGTTTTCCCGTTCTCTTTAGTGCGTTATGTAGCTGTTTGTGCATGTATAAGCAATCTGCAAAGTTACAAAGCCCAAAGTCTCAAACCCAAAGAGATATTCTTTGTAAAAGTTAAGGCTCAGCCACACCTTCCTAAAACACTTCAAACACACCCCCACAAATCTACATCAGTATGTGGTGGCAGAGTTTCATAACACTGCCCAAGTGTATGTGCAAAGAAAGAAAAGGTAACTTTTATTCTAGCTGTAGTATTGTTGTCGCCAGTGCCGCCATGTCGTGGAGATGCTGTTTTTCATTGCGAAAGCCAAACTACTTTGTTTGGCCTTCCAAAGGAGGGGACAATTGACCTATCGGTAACCCCCGCCCCCCTTAGTTACTGTTGCTAACTCAGACAAACAAACAGAGTTGCTAACTGTCTTACAAAGACAGCTGTCAGTGTGAAACCCTTATCCCAAGATGTTTTTGGACACAGAATGTAGCGTACCCCCTCCGATTGATGGCCAAACTGTACTGATGGTTTATGAAGTTTATTACGTTGTTTTTCACAGCATAAGAAGTGCGCATTAACGACTCATTCACAAACTCTCTCTCTCCGTTGCATTATCTTTAACATACACAGCAAATTATACAAAAACACTCACAGTAAACAAACATACATACCATATGCCTTTTCAGGTATGCTAATAAACTGTAAACTTTGTATCTGCAAAACAACTCCGATAAACTGCTAACGTTAGCTCTCACTTTCACTACCCATAGACTATAATACCCATCAAAATAGGAGTCTTTCCTTGGTAAGACAGATAATGCAGACCTTAAAGGGTAACTAAACCCCAGCTCAGCGCTTAACTCCACCCACTGGCAATATTTGAAAAATGCTGGAAAAGTGGGCAGAGCCCAGCGGAGACAGAGGGGATGAACCGAGGGCAGGACTGAGTGGAGGGCGTGCACCTGAGATCCACAGTGACGGATTGATTGACAGCTGTCTGACTCGCGAGTCGCAAAGATGAAGAATGACTGGAGTGACGCCAGTAGCTTTGCAACAAAGCGGTCATTCTCCCCCACCTTCACCTGAAGTGGAGGAGGGTGAATTGTCTGTAGTGTAGACACAGACCCGGAGACTTATCAATGCGAGCCGCTGGCTCAAACTGCGTTAACTCCTGATGCCAACAATGCTAGTGAAGCAGCAGCGCAAGAGAACTGACCTAATCTATGAACAGTCAAATCCTTATACTGAATGCCACTAAAAATAGATCAGATATATACGATGCATTTTCATTCAAATTAACTGAATCAATAAGCAGCGCAGGGCCAATAAGTTCAAACCTAATAGCCTATTATGAACAGATTTCCTCAAATAAAAGTTAGACTATATACGCCAGCACGCTACGGTATTGTTGTTCGTTACCACGGCAACCACTTGCATGTCAGGGTTTGAAAGTGCTTCTCATGTATGAAAATTATCTGTACACATGACGGGCGGCAATAATATTGCAAGAAAAGCTATACGTGTACTGACAACTGCATTATTTAACCGCATTTTCTTCATTACAATGTTAAAGCATGTGTCAAGTAAGTTTCATTCATAATGTTTCTACTTCATGTAACATGAGAGTTCATACTGGAGTGAAGCCGTTCTCATCATGTGATTGGGAAAAACATTTCTGAGGGCGTGGTGAGCTCGTGCCAGGGGCGTGGATAGTGAGCTGTTGGAAGAACCATCATACGTCACGATGACCTACAACATCCAATAGGAAAATTCAACTGCAGTAGCCACCGTTCAACCTTAAGAGGGCAGCACTTAGACAGTTTTACACCATATATTATAGAATTAAAACACTTTATACCCAAATGTCAAAACATTACTCGAATCAATGAACAGCATTAAAGCTACACTGTGTAACTTTTTTAGTTTATTCTTAGCTAAAAACACTTAGTTCTTTCAAAAATATAAGTGCTCATTAATGTATATTTACTTATTTCAAGTTATAAAGTATTCTCGTAAGTTTATAATATGCCATTGAAAATACATACGGGTAAGGGGTTCGAATGGGGGTCGCCATGTTGCCCCTCCATCTTGAAAGTACATTAGCCAAAGAGGGACATACCCGTAAATTCAAGCTTCGCCTTTCGTGTTTTAACACTCGATGGCACCGTGTCTGGATTGAACTGGAAGCCATGTTAATCTTGGACTAAAACGGCCACCGTAGGAGTTAAAACGAAATCGGAATTGGGAGGAACAGAACCTAATATTTACTGGATGGTCATATACCTTTTCACCGCTAGATGGGGGAAAATATCACACAGTGTAGCTTTAAAGTCTTGCCACAGTCTTGCAGATCATTAACTAAAAAAAGTTGGTTTAGGGTTTAGTTACCCTTTAAACATATCTAAACTAACAGAAACATAAAAAATATATACAAAAACAAATTAGACGATAAATCACAATAAATTCTGTGACATGTAGACCTTCGTTTATGTGTTTTTGACAAACACTGTTAAAGTTACATGACATGAGAACGGTTAGATATTTCGGTTTGTAAGTTAGCAAGGACTCACTAACTTTAATCGTAACTTAATGAGAGTATATAATCATAAAATCCTCTCAGGATACCTGGAATCAGTGTTACAATATACCCCAGGCACATCGTTTTACCATTTTTGTAGCATAAACACCATCAAACCGATGACAGCTTCAGATTTTCCAATGTTTCTCTATGGCTCTGAAACCTAAAGATGTCTGAGTTCCGGTCGCCGTGCAACTGATACTCAACTGCCATTGGCTCATCTGCGTTCGAGGGGAGGGGCTTACCGATAGGTCGATTAGAAAATAAGCTTTATTTACAACACTGTTCCAGAACAGTAAAACCCAAATATTCGACTGTGTGCTACGCATTTTTCAGACGAATGTTTCTAGCACCCGAGAGAGTTCAGACCGTTTCTACGTCTTTGTTGTTTCTATGATAACAAATGCAAACTTACTAATCTGATACTTTCTGGTCCAGTCATGCTGGCAACATTGATCGATTAGCTTGGTCAATTGCATTATCCGATTCGGGCTCAAATTAAAAAGGTAGTATGGGATGATTTTAGACTCAAAAGGATTAATAAATGCACACACAATTATCCATGATAAATGTTGCAGACATGTTTTACTATCCACAAACAAATTCCTTTTAACTTGTGTGTTCAAAATATAGAATTACATGAATGTGCAGAAATAGAGACATAGTTGTGAATACAAAACTTCGATTTTGTATTAATGCAAGTCAGAATTTGTACATGCAACGAGTAAGATGTGCATTTGTGGATCCGGTGACGTGCATGCATTCATTGACGTTTGTGAGTTGATCCTATTTGATTCATTTGGATTTTGAGACTTTCATTTCGCCGGATTGACTTTGCACGATCCAAACACACAGCTGTCTAAGAAAACCTGCTGCCACTAGATGGTAGTATTCTGCCAAAACAGACAACGGCACCGTGAGCGTTATTCTGCCTACAAGACGCTTTGTGTCCTCGTTATAAAGACGACTCAACAGTAGGCTACCGTTAAAAAGGTATTAATAACGCATAGGCTACTTTGTATAGGCAAGCAGATTAAATCAGGTTATAAAAGCATAAGAGACTTTTAAAAACATTACAAAATGTCACTGACCCCAAACTTATGGTAGTGTACATGTGACAGTTAGACGTGCCCATTTCTTATCATGAAGTCATCACAAAGTAAGGATTTTTGCTAATATTGTCCAAACCCCCCTTTTGTCTGGGGAGATTCCAAACCTTTTCTTCTTTTTTTTGTAGCAAGTAATCTCACTTTATGGTCCTGTCAAAGTATGAAATATGCAGGTATTAAAATAAAGCTCCTTTTTTTCTGTGAATAGTGAGAAATGTGTTTTGATCATATAGGTATAAAGCAGTCATGCCAACCCTCCACTGGCAAAAAAAAGTGAGCTCATAAAGGAAAGGGTGCAACCAAAAACACAAGCACAGTCCAAGGAGCCTTTTGATGTCAAAGAAAACCACACAATGAAACACGAGACCCCTATAATGCTGGTCTCGTACACCCATCTCAGGGCCACAATCCTTGTTTACCTTCTATGAAAACACCCCCCCCCCCCCCCCTTTTAATCTTCATTGTAATTTATGTTTGGAGGCAGATTTCACAAGTTCAAATTTTTGTTCTCCCTGCATAAATAATTCCCCTTTGTAACTTTTTAATTAAGTGCTATTATTAAAATTTGGCTCTGTGAAGTGTAAAAGTCAGGTAAGTCTCATTAAAAGCTTTTGCAACAAGATCCATACACCACATTCCCATCAACTCTGTCTTTCTGAACTCAGCTTCTTGCCTCAAAAAAAAAAAAAAAAAAAAACACCTGGCATCAAATGCATAGTATCAAAGAGTCAGATAAACCCAATCGACCTCGGCTGCGGTTAAGCCTGGGCACGACTGCCTTGAGAACAATTGGAGCACATGCTGACAGAAAGAGAATTAGAATTTAGGAAGATGAAAGTCATGTTTAAGCATTCCTAGACGCGCTCTTCAGAAGGACCGTGACTGTCTATGTGCGCGAGGATCAAAGCCTCGCCTCCAGTGCCGGGCTGATGGCGGAGTGTGTGGGGCCACCGAGGTCCCTGTGTTAATGGGGATGGAGTAGAGCTCTGGGCTTTGATGGAGAGCTTGTGCCTGTTCCCCATCACTGCTGCATTGTTTGAAGGGCAGGGACAGTGGATCAGGCTACAGTCTCGCTGTATGGAGTGCTGTGGTGTAAAAAAAGACCTTCTTCATTAGACAGGTGATGTCATGAGACTGATTGATGTGAGAAGAGATTAGATGTTCCTTTCATACAAAAGCAATTTATTTTCTCTATATTAAAATACTCTTTATTTCAGCACGAAACGTTAAAAAAATGGGGGGGGAAACAATCAAATCAAATCACTTTGTCACTCAACCATATACACAAGTGCAACAGTTGGTGAAATTCTTAGGTGCAGTTCCGAGCAACATAGTAGTCATGACATGACATGTACAACATTTAAAGTAACATCAGATTACATCATCTGATGCGCCCACAATTACTCACAGCACAGTAAACTCTACAATAAACAATAAATAATTTACACAATGTGAGTGTAGTTCTCACAGCTTTAAACAATATACACATACTTACAATATACATATACGTTAAACAATATACACTAAACATACACTAAACAATATACATTACGCTATAATAATAATAATAATAATAATAATAATAATAAACAATGTACAGTATACAATATTATTCACAAATTGAAATCCAAAGTGCAATAGATGCTGTATGAAAAATAAATGTGTATATAATGTGTGTGTATCTACAGTGGGTTGTGCTGAGTGATATTCTGTCCAGTGTGTGTTATGATCCTGATGGGTCAAGAGTTAAGTAGTCTGATTGCTTGTGGGAAGAAGCTGTTCTGGAGTCGGCTGGTGCGTGTTCTGATGCTGCGGTACCGTCTGCCTGATGGCAGCAGTGAGAGCAGCCCATGGTTCGGGTGGCTAGAGTCTCTGATGATCCTCTGAGCTCTCTTCACACACCGCCTGGCATAAATGTCCTGGAGGGAGGGAAGCTCACCTCCGATGATGCAGCTGGCCGTGCGCACTATCCTTTGCAGGGCTTTTCGGCTGCGAGCGGTACTGTTGCCGTACCAGGTGGTAATGCAGCCAGTCAGCAGGCTCTCTATGGTGCAGGTGTAGAAGCGTGTGAGGATGTGGTGGTTCATTCCAAACCTCCTCAGCCGTCGCAGGAAGAAAAGGCGCTGATGAGCCTTCTTCACAACGGCCTCGGTGTGGACGGACCATGAGAGTTCCTCTGTGATGTGGACACCGAGGAACTTGAAGCTGCTGACTCTCTCCACCGGTGCTCCATTGATGGTGATGGGGCGGTGTTCTCTCTCATTCCTCCTGAAGTCGACCACCAGCTCCTTGGTCTTGCTGACGTTGAGGGAGAGGTTGTGCTCCTGACACCACCGTGTCAGAGTGTGCACCTCCTCTCTGTAGGCCGTTTCATCATTGTCGGTGATAAGACCTACCACCGTCGTATCGTCAGCAAACTTGATGATGGTATTGGAGCTGTGGGTTGCCACACAGTCATGTGTGTACAAGGAGTACAGGAGTGGGCTGAGAACGCAGCCCTGAGGGGCTCCAGTGTTGAGAGTCAGTGACGAGGAGATGTTACTGCCCATTCTGACCACCTGGCGTCTGTTTGACAGGAAGTCCAGGATCCAGCTGCATAACAAGCTGTTTAAGCCTAGAGCCCGGAGTTTCATGTCAAGTATGGAGGGCACAATGGTGTTGAATGCTGAGCTGTAGTCTACAAACAGCATTCTCACATATGTGTTCCTCTTTTCCAGGTGGGAGAGAGCAGTGTGTATAGTGGATGAAATGGCATCATCAGTGGAGCGGTTTGTGCGGTATGCAAACTGTCATAATTTATTCATCCTCATGTCATTCCAAGCCCATTTTGTTAATCTTCAAATCACAAATTAAGATTTTTTTCGATATCTGCAGGCTGCAAGGAAAAACAGCCCAAAAAAGCATGCGCAAGTGACGATTCTCTGCCAGCCAATCAACGTTCTGCAGTGAGTCTAGCTCCACCCTATAGTACCGGACTACTGTGCTAGGTACCCAAC
Organism: Romanogobio albipinnatus; assembly: GCA_023566225.1. Classification (NCBI taxonomy): domain Eukaryota; kingdom Metazoa; phylum Chordata; class Actinopteri; order Cypriniformes; family Gobionidae; genus Romanogobio; species Romanogobio albipinnatus. The sequence continues at coordinate 37,094,675 of CM042242.1, forward strand.
GGAAGGGTGCCAAAAAAGTGGTACGGTACGGATCAGAATTAGGCTACTATTCACAACTTCTGACAATGGAAACGGCAAAAATTGTGTACCGTACTGAACCGTACCGCTCGGTGGAAACGAGCCATAAGTGATGACTAGAAATCAGTCATTCATAGATTGATTTCTCAGAAGATCGGGCATCGTTAATCATTTTACACAAAAAAAATCAATTTCCTTTAGATTCACAGGTATGTACACAAATTTGTTCTAACCCTTATTTTAATGTCGATGACTTAGAATTGTTGAGTGTGTGGATTCGATTGGTTCTAAACTGTTTTGTAAATTCAGATTAAATTTTAGAGCAAAATGAATGAATCATACACAGATTTTATGAAAAAACAATTGCATGTGCACAGTTGGTGAATGAGATCAATGTCTCTGTTTAGAAGGAAAGAACTACCTCTTTATTGGAATAATGTGTTTGAGAAAACTGGAAATTATTTATTATGAAAATGATGTATTGCAATATGAACATATTACACTGAAAATTAAACACTACAATACTATTCAAGTAATCAGGTGTGTGTTATAGTATATATAAATATATGCTTGGTATATTTTAGGTCTGACTGTCAAAAAGCAGTAATGGGAAAATATCACTGATATTTTCTGCCTCAGGGTAACTGCAGTTTAAGATCCAAAATCAATACTTCCGGTTCAATACAGGACATAACACACAGATGGAGAACATACCCTTTGTTTGGTGACATGCCTCAGTCCGATGTGCGGCTGACTCCTGCACTGCGGAGGAAAAAAAGAAAGAATTTATTGCTCTAGTTCTCTTTCTACAGCTTAAAAAGACTGTCTATAAAAGTTTCAGAGAACTTCAGTGAATATAATCTGCACGTATAATCTGAATCTCAACTGCATGACAGTTGTGAACACAAATCAAACATGGAACCCACACAAAGGTCACCTGAACAGAAAACATTACAAAACTTGACAGCAGTTTATTCCAGGAGAAATCAACTTAAATTATCCAATATTCTGTGCAGTGGACATGGGATTACAGATTTGTGTCAGCAATTCTTTTAACTCTTTAACTAAATGGTTTATGTATCATAATGATCCAGAAATTGGAGAGGCTGAGGGGAGGGACAGTGAATGAGCAGGCCTAATCGCAGAAAACTGTCAGTACTCAAGTGAGTATAAAAACTCAACCACCATTTCATAATTTTCTTCTAAAAATCCTTGACAATTATTTTATTTTTTATGATGTGTTTTTAATGTTCCTAGAGGCTAGAATACACTTACGATAAACAGGGACGGCATCAAGGAGGTGCATGCCCCCCCCCCCAAACAAGTTACTGTGACCCCCCTACCTCCTCACTGAACGCGAGTGTAAATGAAAGCAAAAGTGAACACGCTGAGCAATTGGTTGCTTTTAGGGTGGCCATTAATCCGGATTTTGGCCGGACAGTCCGAATCTTAAGCCCCCTGTCCGGCGTCCGGCGCAGCCTCAAGCCGGTCACTCATTTGTCCTCCTTTTTGGAGTTGAGCTGAATTGGCCTAAAAAAACCCTGCTTTAGAATCTTTATCGGGATGCAGCAGCATAGCGTCTAATGCCTTAAAATCTCTGGTCAAACAAACGATTGGCTGAAAGCGGTGTCAAATAAATATATCATAGGTTAAAAACGTAAACAAACCTCCACGACATGCTGGCTACGTCATATCATAACGTTAACATGCCGAAACGTCAGACCTCGTTTAATCCGGAATGGACAAAAGAGCACAATTTTATATAAAAAAGCAGCAGAGATGATTTTTATGGATTTTGCATACTGTGTCGCTGTGAAGTGGACTTTAGTAGTCAAGGGAAAGCCGCCATTGACCAACATGCCTTTTTTATGCATTGGAAAACATAAATGTAATTTTTCGAGAAGCAACATCAGGATGACAAAATCTCCACTGCAGAGCTTAAAGTCTAGCATCACCAGTCATACTGTATAAAAGAAATGCATAAATAAACAAATAATCTGGCACAGGGCCAGAAATCATAATAACGTTTCTGGACTTCTGGAAATAACATAAATGCATAAATAAACAAATAATGAATGCGAAAAAATTTTATAAATACACATTTCAGTTCTTAACAAAGAGCTGCCTGAGCTGCTGCAGAGGGTGAACTTCTTTAAGAATTGCTTAATTTTTTACATTCATTATTTGTTTATTGATGCATTTCTGTTATTTCCAGAAGTCCAAAAAATGTCATGTTTTCTGGCACTGTGCACTTTGCAAGACAGCTTCATCTCAGTGGTCAGTTTTTGAAACAGACATCACAATGTCTTGAATAAATATAAATACTGTGAACAAACACTTTTTTGCCTCTTCTGTTACACATAGGTCTACATCAAGATATCTCGTAGATCAAATTGTCTGGCAATGAATAGAGTAGGCTGTTTCAGAACCACTGTATCATGATATCATCGATACAATGGACAAAATTGCATTGTAGTTGCGATTACACCAGAGTATTCTTGCCTCTTGCCGCAAAGTGTCCTCCTTTTTGGGTTTATGGAAATGGCCACCCTAGTTGCTGTACACTACAAAGCAACAAAATGTTAACGAAGCGTGATTTTGGAAGCGGCCCCCCGATTTATGTGCCCTGCAGGTGCCGGCTCTGACGACAAATCTGAACAAACACTAGGCACTTGTCAACTTTGTAAAATGGTTACAGAGAAAATCTGAGCATCCTAAACTAAACGACTAAGGATTACACATTACCAGAGCCATTCCGAACACCACAAACTCACACAGAAACGTATTCCCCATTGAGAGGAGATGCATGACAAATAAAAACAATGTGTTCAAAAATCGAAGTTCAAACATGTTTGATATCCCAAAATCATCAAGATTGGTTCTGACTTTCAGCAACTTTGGTAGACTCAGCCAGAATGCAAAATTATATTGCAGAGTATTCCAGCCTTAGGAGTGTGTGGGAGCTTTTTTGTGAGTATGTGGTGCTCTTTTTGAAACCTGTAAGTCACATTTCAAACATGACGTGTAAAGGCAAACAATCTTGGATTTTCTTTCTAAAGACAAGGCTCATAAACAGAGTCAGCAGTCGAGTCTGTCACTGCTCAGAGCCTGTACTTCACTGCATTAACACACACACAAATACCTAAACTGACTCAAATCATGATGCCTCCTAACAAAAACAAAAATGAGCCTCATATACTTGCACACACAAAACACTCAATGAATGTCTATATCTAAGGTTTGAACATTGACCTGAACCAGACACCACCGCTCTCCATGGGACAAAGCAATTACCTGCTGATTTTGCAACTCGAGAGTAAATTTATTCAGTGGATGTAGACAAAACATGGGGGCCTGGTGTATTAACACCTGCTCCAACCCATTAAAGATGATAGACCCTTCCATAAGAGCTGAATTTTAATTGACCTAATAGACAAATATAAAGTGAAAAATAAACCATTTCAATCCAAATCAAAAGAATAGCACAGAAAATTGTTGCCAATGTAAATTCATCAGTAAACTGAGAGCGAAACACATGCACAAGTCATGAGAGAGGACAGACAATTGCAAACAGAAGCCACGCCACATAAGAGTTCTTCATTATGATGGAGCCTGGTTGCCTAGTTACCACAGCAGCCTGCTATGCGTGCATGTTTTTGGGCTGGTCTACAGAACCCCTGTCACACACTCCATCGTGACTGCTGCCTGAGAGGCTAAACGCCTCCTCTAAGTAATGCATCTGAGTGCTTGTGTGCGTGGGATGTAAGTTTATGACATAAGACAAAGAGCGTTCTCCAGGTCTACGGTTGCCCAGAGGGGCCAGTTGCACAAAATGCTTAGATAGTCTTACTATAGTCAAGTTAGCCATCTAATTTTTTTTCTTTAAAAAATGGTCATAACATTAAAGGTGCCCTAGAATGATTTGAAACAACATTTTAAATTGTTCTCTGGTATCTACATAGAGGGTATATGGCTTATTTAAGGTTAATAATTGTCCAGCTACGGTTTTACAGGTCCATTTACAACTTTAGAAATCTTCCCCAGGATGAAATGGTCTATTTTTGCCTTATTTGGAAGGGTCATGAATATAAATGCAGAGTTCTGCTCTGATTGGCTGTTTCACTGCGGCTCAATGATAGCAGGCACAACTTTACTGACCGTCATGACGATGGAGAGATTAGGCATTCAACCTTATATATCAGTATATAATCATACTTCAGTTGTCAAAAATATAAATAAATAAATATCAAATTACTATCGTTTCAACTTAAATGGTGGAGGTGTTGACGTTAGCTAGAAGGATCGAGTGAGCTATGTGTAAGCAACTAAACTAACATAGTATGTTACGTATCTATGGTTGCATTTACTAATTTATGACAACACTGGCATGAAATAATATTAACCTTTGTCATTAGACATACTATTTAGTTATGTAAGCCACTTGGATTATCCTATTCTTACCGTATAGCATCTTGCGTTGGATATAGACAACAACAGGAATATTATCATTAATGTTGTCTCTCTAAGAAACTTTCGATTTAATCAGAAATGGTTTAGACAGTCAAGAAGTGGATAAAATCACTTACTGGTTGCAGGTATATGGTTGGAATTGCCCCTTTCTTCAGTGTCAGACGCTGAGCAAAGCCTGCTTGATATTGTCCCAGGTTTGAAAAACTGTCCGTGGTGAAATGGGCTGAGCAAACTAACAACTTTGAATTAAATTGTTGCGATATCCGATTATAAATAAACATCAACCATGCCTGTTGACATGTTTTATCTGTGGGAAGAGTATGAAACGTCTTCACATCCCCTGCACAGCCTGGAACATAACATTTGTTTCCATGATCTGCCATGTTCGCTATCCTCGCGTCAGGCTTATTGCTGCAGAACAGTTGATACGGCGGCTGCGCAGTTTCGCCAGATAGTGAACATGTGCTTGCTTATGAAAATGTTGGGGGGCGTACATATTAATGATCCCATGTATTGCATCACTCTCGGTGTTACGTTGAGATTCGCCTATTTTTCCGTGGTGTTTTTCACAAACGAGATTTACATATGAAGGAGGAGGCAGTGGTGTTTGAGACTCACTGTATGTGATTTACATGTACTGAACTCCTGTTATTTAACTATGGCAAGGTTCATTCAATTTTTCATTCTAGGGCACCTTTAAGTCAATTATATACAACCCTGGAAACAATCCTTCAAAAACAACAAAGCAAGAGCTATATTGATTATAAATATAATGGATTCAATAACAACAAATATTTAAAAAAATAAAATTTAAAAAAGTTCCAATCCAATCTAATGACAATTTCACATTTAAAAGTGTGTGCACTATGTATTCATTTTTACAGTCAGAGTCGTGTGATTTTCTGGTCACGTCAAACGGTAATGCTTTAGAGTGTGTCTGTTTGTGTAAGGGGTTAGTGTTTGTTTCAGTGTTTGTAGGCAGGGTTTGCACTGAACTGATTTGAAATTTCACACGCTTATAGTACACTATATTGCCAAAAGTATTGGGACACCCCTCCAAATCATTGAAATCAGGTGTTCCAATTACTCCCATGGCCACAGGTGTTTAAAATCAAGCACCTATAGACGAGTTTCCCGGGCACTTCCGGTTTACTTCCTGTTTCTGCCAAGAACTTCCGGCCCAGGCTGAGTAGTAATGTACAAATTTGTGACAAATCCTTTCTAGCTTTTATTTATTTGTATCAAACTGATTTATTTTCTTTTACTTACTCTTATTTATTTTTATATCAGTCACTTATTTCTTTATTTATTAATTTTATTGATTTAATATTTTATTCCAGTCTTTTTCTTTTTGTGATATTGTGAGATTTTTTTCCTGTATTTACTTTGTTTTTATTTAATTAAAAAAAAAATCATACATTAAGGAGTTAATGAAATTGTCCCTTTGTTATGGAATAGGATCAATACAAATTAATTCATTTCTTCTCAAATCAATTTGTTTATTGTCATGTGTCAATATTTACAATACAAGAAAAAGAATAGCACTCAAAAGGTTTTTTTTTTTTTTTTTTTTAACTCTGTTTTGTCTTATCAATAATCACAACACCAGAACGGGAACAATAACAATAAATGTACACCGGTTTTTATAGCTGAAATATATATAAATATATATATATATATAAATATAAATATATATATATATATATATATATATATATATATATATATATATATATATATATATATATATATATATATATATATATATATATATATATATATATATATATATATATATATATATATATAAAATAAAGGAATATGTACAATTTAAAAAAAAAAAAAAAACACCACCAGAAAGGGAAAAAAAATAAATGTACACCGGTTTTTCTAGCTGAAAGTATATGGTTGATGGTCGAAACATTCTCCTTCCGACCAAACATTCAGCAATCGCCACGAGTTGTTGCAACCGCGAACAGCACAATATGTCCCGGAGCCGTGTCGGCGTGTAACACCATCCATAGTTAACTTTTTCTGCACGCTAACCAAAGACAGTAAAAGACGCTAACCGGAAGTCGTTGGCAGAGTGAAAGGATAATGGCGGCCCGCCTATTTCACTCAGGAAACTCGTCTATAGGCATGCAGATTGCTTCTAAAAAACATTTGTGAAAGAATGGGTCGCCCTCAGGAGCTCAGTGAATTCAAGCGTGGTACCATGATAGGTTGCCACCTGTGCAATAAGTCCATTTGTGAAATTTCCTCACTACTAAATATTCCACGGTCAACTGTTATTGGTATTATAACAAAGTGGAAGCAATTGAGAACAACAGCAACTCTACCAAGTGGTAGGCCACGTAAAATCACAGAGCAGGGTCGGCGCATGCTGAAGCACTCAATGCGCCAAAGTCACCAACTTTCTGCAGAGTCAATTGCTACAGACCTCCATACTTTGTGTGTAAAGTAGTGTAAAGCACACCACCACTGGACTCTAGAGCAGAGGAGACGTGTTCTCTGGAGTGACAAATCACACTTCTCTGTCAGGCAATCCGATGGACGAGTCTGGGTTTTGCGGTTGCCAGGAGAACAGTACTTGCTTGACTGCATTGTGCCAAGTGTAATGTTTGGTGGAGGGGGAGATTATGGTGTGGGGTTGTTTTTCAGGGGTTGGGCTTGGCCCCCTTAGTTCCAGTGAAAGGAATGCTTAAAGGTCCCGTTCTTCATGATCCCATTGTTCAAACTTTAGTTAGTGTGTAATGTTGCTGTTATAGCATAAATAATACCTGTAAAATTATAAAGCTCAAAGTTCAATGCCAAGCGAGATATTTTATTTAACAGAAGTTCCCTTTCAAAGCCTACAGCGAATGGCCGGCTTGGACTACATCCTGGTACTTCCTTCATAAATGACGTCAGTAGAACAGTAGAACAGACTAACCTCCGCCCACAAGAATACGTGAAAAAAGGGGGCGTGGTCTTGTTGCTGTCCCACGTGGAGAAGGGGAAGTGTCGCGTGGAGAAAAGGAAGTGTTGCGTTTGAGTGTGTTTGTCGCCATGTCGTCGAGACGCTGTTATTTTCATCCCGGAGTCAAATCACCTTTGTTTGGCTTTCCCAGGGACGCTGTAGAGATCATTAAGCGCATATATATCTCCCGTTAAGAGGCGTGACCTTTCCACGTGCGCTAAGCTGCTGTCGAATCACAACACAGGAACCGGGCCACGTTCGCTAAGCTGCTGTCCAATCACAACACGGGAACCGCTGGCACAATCAGAACTCGTTACGTATTTCTGAAGGAGGGACTTCATAGAATAAGGAACTCATCAGCCCGTTTTTAGGACAGTGAAAACAGCGGTATACAGATAAGTAAATTGTGTGAAAAATACTGTGTTTTTTTACACGCGAAACATGAACACGTTATATTGCACACTGTAAACACAATCAAAGCTTCAAAAAAACACGAAGAACGGGACCTTTAATGCTTCAGCATACCAAGACATTTTGGACAATTTCATGCTCCCAACTTTGTAGGAGCAGTTTGTGGATGGCCCCTTCCTGTTCCAGCATGACGGCGCACCAGTGCACAAAGCGTCGGGCCATAAAGACATGGATGAGTTTGGTGTGGAGGAACTTGACTGGCCTGTACAGAGTCCTGACCTCAACCCGATAGAGCACCTTTGGGATGAATTCTCGTCCAACATCAGTGATTGACTTCACAAATGCGCTTCAAGAAGAATGGTCAAAAATTCCCATAAACACACTCCTACACCTTGTGGAAAGCCTTCCCAGAAGAGTTTAAGCTGATGTAGGCCAATGTAGACCAATCCAAATCACTTAGATTCATGACAGTTATAACGACTTGACTTTTTAAAAATATAATATTTTATACAGAAACAACAGTGATTTAACTGAAGAAAGTCAAAACTCTGACAAGTAGCTCTGACAACTAACAGCATAAAGCAGCACAGAGTGTCTAAAAGAGCAACAAACAAACAAAACTTTACTTTCCTTTGAAACTTTTTTCAGTATTGCAGTGTTCATGCTTATTTTTATATAAGCTGTGCTTTAGGTATTCAAAACAGATCATAACCCATGAGCAGCAGCCTTTCTCAAGAACATGGTGGATGACAACTAGTCTCTGATCTTACATTTCTGGTAAAAGGATAGGGCAGGAGATATAATGGTGGTGGTGAATCTAGATAGAATGGCAATACAACGGATGTCCAAAGGGCGCCATTTGTAGTCTTCTACTTTCATAACAACAGGGAATGAAAGGAGTCCAGCAGTTTATACACATGATATCCAAAACACAGTTGTCAACACTAAGATTTTCTGTCTGGCTGTGGTGACGGTTTAATAGTTAGAGCTGAAAATAAGTTTGAATTATTTAGGCTCAACTCATTCATTCATTGATGCGAATGCCGGGTTTGTCTAGATTAATAGTTTTTTTAATCTGATGGTGTTGATTCATATTACAATTTTCATTTGCATTCAAATGCAAAATTTGACAAACAATACAAACATTTTTCTCTATTTTTTTTTACCCAATACTTCATGGATAGAAAACACGGCACATTAGATGCACCTCTAAAAGACAAATAAGGCTGTATGACAGGAGTCTTCGGCTTATGTTTTTAACATTTTTGTTAAATAGGTGTGGTTGGGAGGGGGTGCTGACATCATTAACCCATTTAATGCCAAGTGCCAATCAAACCAAACCCCAGACTGAGATAATAAAGTAAACGCATCTATATGCGAGACACAAAATGTCAAGGACAGCAAGGATCAAATGGGCATATATAAGCAGAATATCATTACAGTAAATGGCAGAGAAACCCAATAAAGTGCTGAAATGAATACAATCAAGTTCTCTCAAATGCAGCATGAGTAATATTTCAGCTCAGTGGCTGTTTTGTTTAAGCAATGAATGTTTAAGTACAATGACTGAACCTGGTTTCTCCCAAAGGTTTTTTTCTCCATTCTGTCCCCTGATGGAGTTTGGGTTCTTTGCCACGGTCACCTCTGGCTTAGTTGGGGTCATCATGCCATTTTTTTGCAGACCGTCATACCCATTACCCTGCCAAACAGTTGTCATGACATAAAAAACTGCTTTGTTCAGGATTCTTTGATTATTAGAAACAAAATAGTTTTTTTTGTAGCATTATGAACGTCTTTACATATATATATATATATATACACACTGTAAAAAAAAATATATATATATATATATTGGAAAAATTTTGAAAATTGGTCATTACATATTGGCCCAATAAAGGACTTCCAAATAATTATCCCCATGCAAAAAGATGCATTGTACTAATCATAGCTTAAGGTCTTCACTCAAAATTAAAATTGTATATTCACTGAACATATTTAATTGTGCTCAGTCAATCTATGAAGTCGAAGTGAAAAATCCATGTTGGGTGAACAAGTCCTACGTCCGAAAAACTGTATACGCATGCGCAAAATGCGCTTGAGGAAAACCGTTAGTGTGGAGATTTCAAATGCAGAGCGCGAGCAAACTGCTGAGCCAAACGGTGCTGAAGACCGAAACAAACATTCCCAAGAGAATAGAGATATATTTATCGTCACAAGACATTGGTGAGCATTCATTGGTTTCATGAGTGTGTTCTCGTTTACTACATAATTGTCTAATGGTAGCCATTAATTTTATTTTCCCCATGTCTTAGCCTATATGTCTAAAATAATAGGTAATAAGTAAATTAAGTCATTTGTGTGATATATGCGGCATGCGACCGTTGAACATGGTGCTGTTAGATTGCATTTGGAGTCGCCCTCTTTCAGGGCTTGAGTTATTGCCTTTTAATATCAAACACGTCAAGCTCGTGATTTTCTTATTCGTCCATTCATTCGTCTCATCCTCATTATATAATGAAGAACTTCTGTTCTGTCATTTGCCAGATGTGATGCAGGGAAACTTTGCCATTAATGTTAGTTTTTTTTTTTATTTGCAGGTTTTTAGCCTATGCAGTGCCGCGTTTTCTTCATCACATTAAGACATCCTGTTATGCAGAAGACTTCTTGACTGCTTGAATATTCAGAGTTGTTCCTTATTGAAAATAAGGTATTTTCACCAAATATCCTGTGTTGGAATTTACTTGTTAATAAAGTAATGTGATAAAATGTCAACCCTGTTGTCTGTGTTCTGTATTTTGCTTAATATATTTATGTTTGTAGTCATTTTTGTCTTTTGGGACAGTGAGAAATAAACAATTGTTACTACAATTTAAAATATTTAATTGGACCAGTTTCACTGTAAAACATTTCTCCAATTCAAAATTTTCTAGTGACTGTTCACTACTAAATTTTTTAGTAGGCCAAATTGAAAAATTTTGATGTGATCGGTCACTAGAACTTTTTTAATTGGAGAGGCCTTAAATTTTTTACAGTGATATATATATATATATATATATATATAAAATCACTGTAAAAAATGTGAATTTTTTTAATTTAAACATTTTTTTATTTTTTTTATTTTTATATATATATAAAATAATTTTTTATTTTTATATACATTTTTTACAGTGATTATATATATTATATATATATATATATATATACACACACTGTAAAAAATTTAAGTATTTGAACAGCCTGCTATTTTGCAAGTTCTAAGTCCCACTTAGAAATCATGGAGGGGTCTGAAATTGTCATCGTAGGTGCATGTCCACTGTGAGAGACATAATCTAAAAAAAAAAATCCAAAAATCACAATATATGATTTTTTTAAACTATTTATTTGTATGATACAGCTACAAATAATTATTTGAACACCTGTCTATCAGCTAGAATTCTGACCCTCAAAGACCTGTTAGTCTGCCTTTAAAATGCCCACCTCCACTCCATTTATTATCCTAAATTAGATGTACCTGTTTGAGGTCGTTAGCTGCATAAAGACACCTGTCCACCCCATACAATCAGTAAGAATCCAACTACTAACATGGCCAAGACCAAAGAGTTGTCCAAAGACACTAGAGACAAAATTGTACACCTCCACAAGGCTAGAAAGGGCTACGGGGAAATTGCCAAGCAGCTTGGTGAAAAAAGGTCCACTGTTGGAGCAATCATTAGAAAATGGAAGAAGCTAAACTGCTAATGACTGTCAATCTCCCTCTGACTGGGGCTTATGCAAGATCTCACCTCGTGGGGTCTTAATGATCCTAAGAAAGGTGAGAAAACAGCCCAGAACTACACGGGAGGAGCTGGTCAATGACCTGAAAAGAGCTGGGACCACCGTTTCCAAGGTTACTGTTGGTAATACACTAAGACATCACGGTTTGAAATCATGCATGGCACAGAAGGTTCCCCTGCTTAAACCAGCACATGTTAAGGCCTGTCTTAAGTTTGCCAATGACCATTTGGATGATCCAGAGGAGTCATGGGAGAAAGTCATGTGGTCAGATGAGACCAAAATATAACTTTTTGGTCATAATTCCACTAAACGTGTTTGGAGGAAGAAGAATGATAAGTACCATCCCAAGAACACCATCCCTACTGTGAAGCATGGGGGTGGTAGCAGCATGCTTTGGGGGGGGGGGGGGGGGGGGGCACTGTATTATACTGTATAATACTGCACTGTATTAAGGAGAGGATGACCGGGGCCATGTATTGCGAGATTTTGGGGAACAACCTCAGTTAGAGCATTGAAGATGGGTCGAGGCTGGGTCTTCCAACATGACAATGACCCGAAGCACACAGCCAGGATAACCAAGGAGTGGCTCAGGTGTAAGAAGCATATCAAGGTTCTGGCGTGGCCTAGCCAGTCTCCAGACCTAAACCCAATAGAGAATCTTTGGAGGGAGCTCAAACTCTGTGTTTCTCAGCGACAGGCCAGAAACCTGACTGATCTAGAGAAGATCTGTGTGGAGGAGTGGGCCAAAATCCCTCCTGCACTGCAGTGTGTGCAAACCTGGTGAAAAACTACAGGAAACGTTTGACCTCTGTAATTGCAAACAAAGGCTACTGTACCAAATACTAACATTCAAATACTTATTTGCAGCTGTATCATACAAATAAATAGTTAAAAAAATCATACATTGTGATTTCTGGATTTTTTTTTTTTTTGATTATGTCTCTCTCAGTGGACGTGCACCTACGATGACAATTTCAGACCCCTCCATGATTTCTAAGTGGGAGAACTTGCAAAAGAGCAGGGTGTTCAAATACTTATTTTCCTCACTATATATATATATATATATATATAAATAAAACATACATCACACACACTGATGGCAAAATTTTGAATGTGTATTTATACTGTATGTATATATAGTGTATATATGCCCTACTTTTACTTGAGGGACTTTTGAGGTTTATATGAAGGAGTAAAACTGTTGATAATAATACTTTCATAGCAACAGCTGCTTTGGAGACACTTGTAGACAATCAAATACCAAAGTGTTTCTTCATCAGGGTCAAACAAAGCTATGCAGAGTATTTCAGAAGACTTTCGGAATTCGCTGACAGAATTAATATAAATATTTTCTTAAAAGCAGTTCCACTATCTAAACAGGAGGTATATTACCATATTATCACACACCATCTCTTTTCGTTCCCTTCTTTTCAAGCAGATGAGCACCAGCACTTACATAAAGCTGACCTTGGCTGACACAGCCGGTCGAGCCTGGTGAAAGTGTGGATAGCACAGAGGCAGCCGCTCCATCCATCGGGCATCCATTTTATCAGCGTCAGGGTGACGGAGTGCATGGCTGTCATGGGGATGAGATACGGCAGGCTGAGGTCCCATCAGTGCACTAACATCTGATGTCCTGACAGTGTCTGCTCACCCCTGGCCTGCCAGCTGCGAGTCCTCTCTCACAGTGTGTGACAGGCAGCTAATGCACAGAACATGCCTCATAAAACAAAAGGACTTGATAACGTTGAGGGTCTTTTTTTTACAGTTCAGGATAAACTACCTTGACATCTTGAGAAAGGTCTAAAGAGAAAGCCACGGTGATATTTTACTGCTCCAGTCTTGCTCTTGAAGGCTCGCTGCATGGAGTATTGGAGCTTATATAATTACAAAAGCCATGTTAAAGCATATTCAACAATAACAATCTCATTGGCAAGAATATATAATGCATTGTATATTATATAATATACGCAATACAATTTAGGTTTAAAAATGTCAAAGAACTCAAATCTCTTGCCAATCTCTTACTACCATGAAAGGCAAAACATTTCTAAAATATTAAACCACTGTTGTAATGCCCAACTTAATTTATGACTTGATGGTTTCTCTCCACTTTCCAAAGTGGGTCTTCAGACAGCGTTTAGAAACGTATAGAGCCCCCTTGTGGTGCATTTTAGAGGACAGTTTATACAAATTAACCAAGGTTTGTGCAAATTAGCCTATTATTATTTAGGTTGACAGAGCTTCCCATGATTTAGAAACACAGCTGCTTATGAAAGCACAAGAGGCATTAGATACAATAAGCAGGCAACCAAGTGTTCATTAAAAATCTTTTTGGCAAGCACCTTTTCCATTGTAAGTCCCTTCGCGTAATTCGCCGCCAAGATCTTTGCTGATTAGCTTGTTATGTGTGAGTGACATGTCTCTCTTTTGAGACCTTGAGGCTGATGATTCCCCATTCCAAACAGCAGGTGGATTGAGCGGGGCCTTTGTTCATGACTAACGAGACACAAAGAAGATTGACATACGGCATCGAGAGGAGAAGGTCTCCAAGGGAAGTGTTGTTTGATGAGATTATGCTGTGGAAACAAAATTGAGGTTTTCCCAGGAAAGAAATCCTTCAATGTGAGAGGAAAGAAGAAATTTATAAAGAAAAAAATAAGAGCGTGGAATGTGTGTCAGAGCATCTGAAGACAACCATTTCTTTGTAGGTTTGGAAATAATTGTGATGGGTGATCACCATGATCAGCATACAAGGCCTGGCCAAAAAAAAAGAAAAGGTCTGGTATTAATATACTCTCTTATCAGTACACTCAAAAAAAAAAAAAAAAAAAGGTTCTATATGGCACCAAAAATGGTTCTTCGTCGTAATCATAGAGGAACCACTTTTGGTGCTATATAGCACCATATCTTAACATGTTCTGTATATGGTAGCGGTGCTATATAGCACCAGTTAGCGGTGCTATATAGCACCTTAGTCAAAGAACCAGTGAAGAACCTCTGAAGAACCGCTGAAGAACCACTGAAGCACCAAAATTGGTGCTATATAGCACTTAAAAAGGTTCCCCTATGATTACGAGCCAAGAACCATTTTTGGTGCCATATAGAACCTTTTTTTTTTTTTTAGAGTGTATGGTTACACAATAATGCCCAAGAAAGAGGGATCTGTTACCTCAAAGTCAAAACTCTGTCATTAAAATGGAAATTGCCTCAGATTAGAGTCAACGAAGGTCAATTAAAAACTCTAATAGGCACAAAGAGAGATAAAGCCTTCAAAGCCTTTTCAGCAGAAAATAACTGCACGTACTGTATGACAAACGCAGACCTCAGAGAATACACTTAAAATCAAATCATTCCTACATGAGAAGCACATAATAATGTTAAAATGTAATTTAAACCATTATATTAGCTACTATCAAGATTAAAATTATTATAAGCCATATTACTGTCTGAACAGATTTGCATATTTTTCAAAATTGCAATTATGATGGTACTATAAACCTTAACGCTTTAAAGCAGCAATTAATAATTTGCAATAAAACATGGCTTTTAATGTTACTTAATAATCATGTAAATGAAGCCACAATGTTAACAATACATTTAATGGTCTGAGAAATTCACGATTGGTGATACTTAAAAAAAATTCTCAGGTCTTGTGTTGATTTAACTAACACTTTGAAAATGGTTATAAATGGGTGATTATAGTTCACTTTCATCCCATGGAAAAAAGCAACTACCTGCTAGATAACTCCTCTTTTGCGCCATGCAAGAAAGTCATACTAACTGGAATTACATGAATGACATTTCATTTTTAAGGTTAGTTCAACCGAAAATTTAAATTCTGTCATTAATTATTCACCTTCATGTCGTTCCAAACCTGTAAGACCTTCGTTAATCTTACGAACACAAATTAAGATATTTTTGATGAAATCCGAGAGCTCTCTGACCCCTCCATAGACAGCAATTTAAATAACTTTGGTGTTAGTGAGGCCAGCAGGGGGTGCTCAACCTGTGGTCTGTGTGGGTCCTAACGCCCCAGTATAGTGATGGAGACACTATACTGTAACAAGCACCGTCCTTCGGAAGAGACGTTAAACAGAGGTCCTGCCTCTATGTGGTCATAAAAATCCCAGGATGTCCTTCGGAAAAGAATAGGGGTGTAACCCCGGCATCCTGGCCAAATTTGCCCATTGGCCTCGGTGTCCATCATGGCCTCCTAATCATCCCTATATACTGATTGGGTGCGTCTCAATCAGCTCCCTAGCTCAGTAGCCTGATCAGGACATAAGTCAATGGGCTGATTCCCTGATCAGTGCTAATGGGGCAGGTCAGATACCTGTGTCTCTTCTTTTATACACCCATCCTTCTCAATGTTTCTTTTTATTATTTCCAAACCTGAATAATTAAGTTATAACCATTTTCTACGTTTGATAAATCAGTTCACCTATAACCTCTCTATATTTAATGAGTAATTTTGGAGATTCTAATATATATATATATATATATATATATATATATATATATATATATATATATATATATATATATATATATATATATATATATATATATATATATATATATATATATATATATATATATATATATATATATATATATATATATATATATTTGCTGTGTGCTTGTGGAAACACATTTCTTTAGGTGCTGCTCTGATGTCTGTGTTAAACGTGCTGACAGGCGAATGTCCTTGGTGTGTGTGTGTGTGTCAACACCCCGGGAGAACCCCTCTGCATGTAGTGTGCTATATGTCTTCCTAAAGTGACCTTGGGGCCATTGGATGTCAGGTCTACGTGACTTCTTAGGGACCCAGAGAAACTGTACCTCTTTTATGCCTTTCTTACTAAATAGAATAAATTCACTTCTGTACTAAGATGATGTATCAGCATGTGCCTTGTTGATAGTTAGTTAAGATGTTCTCAACCTTGACGAAACTGTTATTCTCTGGAGCTTTTGTGTATGTGCGTTGCATGATCTGTGCAGATTCAGTGTTGGAGATGGACTTTTCTGCAGACGATGCCAGACCTGGAGACGCCTTTATGTGACCACTTGCGTCATTTGTGATCTAAATCTAGGACTGGGCGACAACGAGTCTACGCATTTGTAGTGATATGTGCTCCTATCTGTCTGCGTGTGGAAAGTTGCTTACATTGCATGTATTAGAGCCAATCAGAATCATTCCACATGACAATAATGACATGGTTAGACCTTGAAAACAGTATAACTGTTCAGAAATTGTATGTACGTTAGGCGGAGGCGGGGAGACTGTTAGAGGGAACGCGGCCTACGAACTCCCTGTGAGCTGGCTTCTGCTGATGAAACTGCAAACTATTCTTCAGTAAATTTTTCTTTAATTAATCTAACTCCTGACTCTTGGTCTTCATTTTTCACTACTGGTCCTGGGTCCTAAGCTGTTACCCCAACAGTTCCCTGACTACTGAGCTAGGGAGCTGATTGAGACGCACCCATTGTCTCCTCTCCACCAATAAGCTGGTGTGTGGTGAGTGTTCTGGCGCAATATGGCTGCCGTCGCATCATCCAGGTGGATGCTGCACATTGGTGGTGGTTGAGGAGATTCCCCCCTTCTATGTAAAATGCTTTGAGTACCCAGAAAAGCACTATATAAATGTAACAGTATTATTATTATTATTATTAATGAGTCGTGGTGCACACGTGAACAGCATCGGCTGCCATAGATCTCGAGAACGCTGCACTATTTACAACGGAATCTGCGTAGGAGACTGACACAGACTAGAACGAAATTATTTTTAACATGTTTTGAACGACATGAGGGTGGCAGAATTAATGACAGAATTTAAATTTTTGGGTGAACTAACACTTTAACGAATAGTATAGAAGAAGTAGTACTACTAACACTGAGCTTTTGACAACAACAAAACAAATCAGCATAAAGGTAGTGAAAAAGGAAATGGGGTAAAATTAATCTCGGTAACACTTTACAATAAGGTTCATTAGTTAACATGAACTAATAATGAACTGCACTTATAAAGCATTTATTGATCTTTGTTAATGTTAATTTTAACTTTTACTAATGCATGTGAACTAGCATGAACAAACCATGACCAGCTGTATTTTTATTAACTAATGTTAACAAAGATGAACTAATGCTGAACAGAGGAGTTGTTCATGGTTAGTTCATGTTAACAAATGCATTAACTAATGTTAACTAATAAAACCTTATTTTTAAAGTGTTACCTGAATCTCTAACTTAAACATACTCAGTCATAGAAAAAAACAACAACAATAGTGATACAGACAGAGCTGTATTTACAAAGCAACACAGACAAAATGCTTAACTAGACCACTAACATAGCCTGACGTCTTCATACTCAGATTCTAGTCAAATGTTGTGGGCGGGGACAAACAAAAAATAAACACGCCTCTGTACTACTCAGCATAAACTGTATTCCCTTCCCTAAAAAAAGGGTTTTTCTCATGACTGATTGTGGCCAGTAAAACCCATTACATTGCACATTATTTTGCACTACATTTTATTTCTGCGAGTCAACCATGTTTAAACACAAACATGCTAGTTTCAGCTATACAGCTGTAGAAACAAAGAACATTCAATGCTGAAGGACATTTAATTGTCTATGAATTTACCTTCCACCAAAAGACTTGAGTGAAAGAGTGGGTAACATGTTTATAAAGTAAAATCCATTAAAAACTAGGTGCTTTTATCCTACAACTTATATTTAATTCTAAAGATGACCGAGGAATAAGGAAAAATGTCAACACAGATGAAAAACAAATATGAGAAAACTGACATCAGTCACACAGAAGTTTTTCATTGAAGCATTTGTGAGTGTATAGAAAAATGCGCAATTTTTCACAACCTTTAAGTTATTTATTCACCAGACATTGTAAAAAATAATAAGCAGCATATTCTGTAGAATCTGTGACATATTTTACTGTTTTGATAGCATATTGATATCTTAAAGGTCACTTGCTTCCATTGTCTGAAAATCTTGTTATCTTCCAGTGAATGTCAATGTTATCCCTAAAATATATGCAGAAATTACAAGTGAAATATGCTGATCAGGCTTCGTCTTTCCCGCTTCTGTCTGTAACTTCTTTTTTTGAGAACTCACATCGAATAACCACTGATCACACTCATCTCTACATGTACGGAAGTAATAATGACCAATTGTTCTCATTTTTCATTAAATTAAACACGTTTTCAGCAAGGTGCTTCTGCATGAAACCAACATATTAAGCAGATTTCAATGTCAAAACAACAAAAGACACACACACACACAAACTGAATGGTTCTCACTTTTGAGATTGCTTCTCTAAACACTGCCTCACAGTGGAAGCACTTAGGTGAAAAGTTTACATTAAAATCTACATAATAGTTGCAAAATGTACTGTTTATTTTGATAAAATAATTCATTTTTGTTCAAAAATATACTGTCATTAAAATAGATTAATAAAAATTTTAAAAAAACTTTTTTTTAAAGTAAAGATTCTGAAAGCACTGAATGTGATCCCATAATAATTTAATACAGATTCATAGTAGTAACATTAAATCATATTTTATTATATGATATGATTCATATATTTTTAAATATGATGGATTCATTATAAATATGCTGATTATCTCTAAGGTGGACACCCAATTTAATATATGTGACCGTGGACCACAAATCCAGTCATAAGGGTCAATTTTTTAAAATGTGGATTTATACAATAAACAAGCTTTCCTTTGGTGTATGGTTTGTTAGAATAGGACAATATTTGGCCGACATATTCTTAATGTGCTTTAATTAGCTTAAACAAAACTGAAAATTATTAAGAAGACGTTTGTCTCTAAATATATTCAATATTAGATCAAATTAGCGCAGAATCTACTTTGTGTTGCTGCCTTCAATCACGTCAAGGATCAGTCAAATTTCCACGTGCATCATCAAAAGCGGTTGTTTTGCTACGGCAAGTTTGTGCCATCTAGTGGTTTACAGAAAAATCAAATCAAAGGAGTCTAGCCCTGTTGTACCCCAAGTTTTGAAGTTCTTTTAACCTTGTTTGAATGGATGACACTGGGGAGAAAGCACTTTGAGAGAACTAGTTTAGTTACATTTTCAATTTTGCATATCAAACTTGTGATCATAAAGTGTGTTTAAACCTAACTGATAACTGCTTTAACTTTAGAGAAACATAAAAGGGTCAAAAGGACAGAGATTGCAGCATAAATCCCTGTTATAAGGTCCAGTCGTATCTAAACTCACACTAGCCGAGTCAGTTACCCAGCAATTTCAGTTTAAGGGAAGAAATGGGTTCAGTTCTGTCTGGCAGCATTTCAGTGTCCACTATGAAATGGCCTGTCAGGAACACTGACATCCTGACGTGGTTCAGATTAGGAGTGGAGTTGAGAGCATGATGCCCTCTAAATGAAAACTCCTCTCAGGATGGGACTATTGCTTTCTTATCCCTCCATATCTCAAAATTCATTTATGAAGTTGACATTTCTTTGGGTGCTATTACTATTATTCAAACAAATGAAAGATGTTTGACAGATATAATGGGAGTCCTTACTTGAATGGTGCCCTTGGCAAGATCAGACATGCGACGACAATTACCTGATGAAATCCTTTAATTATGGTACTGTACACCGTCACCTACTGCTGTATTTGAAAATACACTAAACAAATGTTGGGTTATCTTTGTCAAGTGCTGGTTTGAGTTGGGCCACACAGTGATTGTGTAGAGTATTTTACAGTTGTAGATTTCAGTTAATCTGGAAATATTTACCCATGTATGAGGTAAAAACAAGATAGTATTCCTGTAAAAATTAACAAGTGTAAATCAACCCATTATGCGGAGTTAAATGAACAACCCCAGCATGATAGGTTAACACAACCCACTGTTGGGTTTGTCCATATTCAACTCAGAGTGGGTTACAAAACAACTCAAATTCAGTTATTTCCAACCCAACAGTTGTAGGGTGTAGAATAAATACACAACAAAAAATTAGACAGAGAAATGCACTTATAAATACAAAACATATATCACATGGCTCTACATATCCGATTATATATATTTGAAGCAGAGGTGCATTTTATTTTGTGATTTGGTTATGTTGACCTATACTATATTGTTTCAGGAACAGGCCATCTTTAATTCATACACCTAACTTTATTCCAATAAAAATGTGTTGAATATGTTTCATTTAGGTGGGGGATAATTAATGTAAAAGTGCTATAAAAAATGTATATATTAATCAAACAAAATTTTGATTTAATAATTTTTTTTAAAAGAATGATAAAACGTTGCTATAAAATGTATGAAAATAAGGTTAGGATGCTTGCAAGTATAGACTGAAACTACATGATTTTAGGTATTAAAATAATAATAATAATAATATTAATAGTTCAAGCAGCGATCCTTCAAGCAGCCATGTGTGCATGTGGGGGGCAAAGTGTGGGTGTGTGTGATGTTTGTGTGTGCACGCATGTGTGCTCACCTTGCCTGACTCAATCTCATGCTGAGTGTCAAACAAGTGACCACAGGACACTAATGAGGACCAGATCTGAGCCAACTCAACATTCAACACCTACATCCTCCACACCACAGTAATCTGACCAGCCACATTCTCAAATCATTTCAACTCTTTTACTGAACATTTTTAGAAAGCTAAAACCTGAACCCAAGTAAGCTACGCGCACACACAATCCACAAACCATGTACAATTTTTAAAACAACCAATACAACAAGCCCAAACATATTCTAACCACTAATTACGATATTTCCTAAAGTATCTCTGCTGAAATTATGAAAACACTGCTTGTTTTTTTATTAACAGAAACGAGGTTGCTCTACTTTAAACAAGACCACAATGGGCCCCGGCCCCCTAATTGAGAACCAGTGCTCCAACCCAAAACACCTACAGTATAAACCAAACAAAAACAAACTACACTCAACATACCTAAATACCTAAACCTAAACCAACACCTAAACAACTCTGTAGGGCTGTTATTCTTACAACATACACTAATCAAATATATGAAGTTAAAGCTCAATTAAGATAAATGCAACACAGCAGGACACAAGACACACAGAACATTTAAAATACAAACAGCAACACAAGGGAAGAAAGGCATGATGAGATTAGAGGCAAAGGCTGGTCTGATGGCTTTGTGCAGATCCAAAAAGAATATTCTCTTATATAACGGCCCGGACGCTAATCCCTCAACACCACCATGCTGCAGTTGTTCTTCACTCACTGCAACTGCCATTACAGGCCGATTATGACCATCAGCAACACATTTCAGTAGATAACTGAAAAGCATATTCATCTGGTGCTCACACACACTGATTTGAAATAGCTTGATCTGGGGATTATAACTTAAATCAAGCAGCAGCTGATATGATAAACAAACCATCCATACAAACATATTTTCATAAGACATCAAAGTGCACACACACACACACACACACACACACACACACACACACACACCATAGGCAGGATACAAAGTAGCTTTGCTAATTCATAATCCATTGACTGCACAGTTGATGCAGCAGCTGTGCAAAGCACACCAGTAAAGGAAAATAATCTGACTGATTCATGCAATTTTCATATTACATAGATAGTCCAAGGACTATACATGATTTGCAGGACATTTAGTTTTATGGTTGGTAGGGTTTGTTTTGACTAAATGCATAAAATGGACCTTTCGGAAACGGATTTTGGCATTTCATGCCATCCATCTCCTCATATGTTGCGTTTGAGCTTCCAGATGCTGTTTTGAGTACAGGTGCAATTTCTCCTGATACACTGACCCAAATACAATCTGCAGCTTCTTAAGGACATCAAGGCAGACTCCTTTCCATTAACATTTTATCTTTCATATCCACCAAAAACACACAGTTTTATACATGAACATCTTATATCCTTTTTTTAGCTAAACAAATACATAGCCTGCCTATCTATTATTTCACTGCTCAGGTGAGCCACGCCACCCATTGTGTGGCAGCAGCATTAACAAACTGTTGTGAAGGTACCAGGCAGTCTGCCTCCAAGTGATGCTAACCTGAGAATCACTTTAATAGCTTAAACAACCAGATTAGCCTAAAGATGCATTTTTAATTAAAGGGCAAATAAACCAATAGTACAAATCAACATTTAAAAATCTCAGATAATGAAAAGATTGGTCTAACACGGACACTAGTAACCTGGAAACAAGCAGACTTTAATCTCACCTCGAACATGGGAGATGTTTTTTCGGGCAGTGTACATCCCAGCAGCTCGGCGAGGAACTTTGCCATGTAAATATGCGCCGTGTGTTTCGCCGGTATAGATTGAAAACTCCGCTGGCTGTTGTTACTCTCACTACAGTGCCCACAGGTAGTTGTTCCAGCAGCGGTTTTCAGTCCGGCATTTCTTTCTTTCAGTCCGAACTCATAGGAGTCGTTTTAAAGGTGTGACAGCTCATTGTCTTTGTCTAGTGAAGAGCGTGTGTCTGAATACAGCGGCTCAGCAGCGCAGTGGAGTCGAGCTCATTGAACGCCACTTGTAATCCTCGTGCAGGGGAGGGGGATCGGCGAGGGACGTCAGATACGCAGATGTAAAGCTCCGACAGGTTATGCCTATCTAGAATCTATCTAAAGGAAGTTTTCTGGCTGTTATGATATCAATAGTATGATATTAGCATAGGCTATGCTGCTGTTTTACCGAAACCACACGTCGAAGCCTTTAATTGCGCACAAATCAAATAAACCTGTTGAAACCTTAGTTAAATTTAGGATCATACATTGCAGGTTAGATGACATGCTAATTGCTGTCAATTTTTGAGTGTGCAAAATTATTACATTTTTATAGGTGAGGCCCAGTAGTCAATGCATCGTTATTTTGAGTAGAATATTTTCAGTCCGGAAACTGATCTGGGCTGCGTTTCCTAAAAGCATGGTAAGCCAGTAGGTAACCATTGCCACCAATGGTCTTTACTATCAACTTTAGCTCACGATGCTTTTGAGAAACACAGAATGATTCGTTCAAAATTCGTACAACTCACAGAATAGGACATTTATTTGTGATTAATGAATTAAAATCATCATGATTAAATTCATAAATTCATGTGCATGTCGTATTCTTTAATCAAAATAACCTCCCACCAGCGACATTGTTCGACTTGAAGCAGCGCTGCACATACTGATCAGTTTGTGATAAAAGAGCAAAAGAGCATACGGCTCCGTATGCTTTTGAATACTGTGTTGAATAATGTCTGTGCAGCGCTGCTCGAACAAGCCTCTCTTATAAGTGAAATAAAATAGGCCCTTTGGATGTGCACACAAAACTTATCACACAGCGGGTACTTTCGCGTTGTGCGCTTGAATATTTCTGTCAACTGGTCCAAGTGTTTTTCACATTAGCCCCGGGCCATCGGGCAGTCCTTGTTGACCATACTTTTGTTTTCGTTTTTCTCATTCAAGATGCCGGTTCACTCTTAGATATACTCTATATAGCCAAAAGTTTTGGGACGCATGACTTTACATACGCTTGAACTTTAATGACATCCCATTCTTTATCCGTAGGGTTTTATATGGAGTTAGCCCACCCTCTGCAGCTATTACATACAGTTTCAACTCTTCTGGGAAGGCTTTCCACAAGGTTTAGGAGTGTGTTTATTGGAATTTTTGACCATTCGATGTTGGACGAGAAGGCCTGGCTCGCAGTCTCCACTCTAATTCATCCCAAAGGTGCTCTATCGGGTTGAGGTCAGGACTGTGCAGGGCAGTCAATTTCCTACACACCAAGCTCACTCATCCATGACTTTATGGACCGACACTTTGTGCACTGGTCTGCAGTCAGGCTGGAACAGGAAGGGGCCATACCCAAACTGTTCCCACAAAGTTGGAAGCATGAAATTGTCCAACCTGTCTTGGTATGTTGAAGCATTAAGAGTTCCTTTCACTGGAACTAAGGGGGCCAAGCCCAACCCCTGAAAAACAACCCCACACCAAACTTTGCACTTGGCACAATGCAGTCAGTCAAGTACCGTACTCCTGGCAACTGCCAAACCAGACTCGTCCATTGGATTTCCAGACAGAGAAGCGTGATTCGTCCCTCTAGAGCAGGGGTTTTCAAACTGGGGTCTATGGGGTCCCCATAAAATTTCAGAGAATAAAAAGACAAAGCAAAAATGGATAAAGTCTGCTCAATATTCTGTTTAATTTCTAAATGTTTCTCTCCTTTCTTGTCATATACATTTCAGTATTATATATGTTTGCTTTGTATCTTTAGTGAGTTTTTCTCCCTATAGTCCCCTTTATCTCGCTCACTGGGGTTGTCAGGCAGTATTCATAATGCAGTACATTTATTGTGAAAGTTGCTTATACAAATACATTTTAATTGAGAATGTTCTTCTTCAGGTTTATACCAACATTAATAGCCAATTTAAGTTGGGAAACAATATGTTGTATTTATAATGTCACACTTACTATTTATCTAACAGTTTAAATGTTTTTCGTACATAAAAATACATGGATTTTAGGAAGGGGGTCCCTCATAAAGGTTCATCATATTTGGGGGTCCTAAAGTTTGAAAACCCCTGCTCTAGAGAACACGTCTCCACTGCTCTAGAGTCCAGTGATGGCATGCTTTACACCACTGCATCCGACGCTTTACATTGCACTTGGATGCAGCTGCTCGGCCATGGAAACCCATTTCATGAAGCTCTCTATGCACTGTTCTTGAGCTAATCTGAAGGCCACATGAAGCTTGGAGGTCTGTAGCTATTGACGCAGAAAGTTGGCGACTTCTGCACACTGTGCGCCTCAGCATGCACTGACCCCGCTCTGTGATTTTACGTGGCCTACCACTTCGTGGCTGAGTTGCTGTTGTTCCCAATTGCTTCCATTTAGTTATAATACTACTAAAAGTTGACTGTGGAATATTTAGTAGTGAGGAAATTTCACGAATGGACTTATTGCACAGGTGGCAACCTATCACGGTACCACGCTTGAATTCACTGAGCTCCTGAGAGCAACCCATTCTTTCACAAATGTTTGTAGAAGCAGTCTGCATGCCTATAGGTGCTTGATTTTATACATGGGAGTGATTGGAACACCTGATTTGTGTCCCAATACTTTTGGCAATATAGTGTCACAATAGGGAAGAAAAGACGATTACAACTTTTGTTTCATGCTGACTAAATTTCAGTCTATTCCTAGTCCACAAGTCATATGGGTTATATTTTTATAGCATTAGCATTATTTGACTATTCGAGTGCGGTACTGATAGGTTGGCTGGTGTTCAGTCATTATGCCATTTGAAGTTGTAATTCAACAGCCTGCTGATGCGAGAGCAGTCCATGAGTGGTTGGGTCTCTGGAGACCTTCTTTCCTCATGTCCTGGAGATGACCTAAATGTGTAAAAACCCTGAGTTCAAATGTGCTCCCAAATGTGTTCATGGCATTTTAACATTGACTGATGGATTGGTGAAACATACATAATGCAGACAGAACAGCAAGATAAAGAGACTCACACACAGTCTGTCCCTGGCATGAAATCATAATTCACACTTTAATGTTTATCAAATGTGACTGAGAATCACAAATCAACTGGTTGCCCAGTGGTCATAAGAATGTGTGTGGCTGGAAGTCTGTGATTAGGCACATTTGATGCAAATTGTGATTTGCCATTGCTGTACAAACTCCAGATTCACGTGTCCTAAGGCTCGAACTGCTGCGCCTCGGAAAAAACCTTCATTTAACATCTGGCAAGAGGTTTATTTCTATTACAGTTAGTGTGTTCCCTTCTGTTTTATTGCCAGCAGCAGGTATCTAATACTGTCTGATCCTTCATTCACTCTTGCACCCATTTGAGTCCCATCTGGTTACAGTGACCTTTCGTGACCACAGTTTTGTTGTTTGGATAGGCATATATGACCTGATGACAAAAGAGGGGGTTATATTCTTTCATGTGTATTTTAGGGATTAGCGCTGCATTTTCTATAAACCTGTGAGGATGTCCTGTCAGTCTTATATTTAACAGCTATCAAACATATATGTTCAGATAATTCGCTAGTGACAAATAAATATACCAAAATGTATTTGAAATACATTTATTTTATGCTAAGTATACTGCAAATACATTTACTTATGTACTTAATATAAATACCCTGCAATAGTACTGTTGGTATACTAAATTGATATACTTAAAGTCTGCTAAATTGGAACAACTAATTTTGTACTTAATGCACTTTAGGTCCAACTAAAGATATACTATAAGTATATTTGATTGTGCTAAAATTGAACTATTGCAAGTATACTTTTGGTACACTTTAAATACTAATAATGATATTAAAACACATTTTAGACTTAATATTAAGAAATGTGCAGTTTGCAAAAAAGAAATACTCCTAATAAATTTTAATTATAATATTTATATTAGTACCTCTCAAGTGATATGTTAGTAAATGTTAATGGATTACTTAGTATGAAATAAACATTTTAAATACAGTTGTGTCTGGGTTTATTTCACTATAGGGTGAAACTAATATAATCAATACTAAAACATTTGTTAAACACCTTTATGACTGTTGGATTTGACAAATGTGTGTATTTATGAACCTGTCCTATTTCTGTAGATGTGTGGATATGTGGTGTCATAGGTAGGCATCCAATTCACTGTCAAACAGCTTTGTCATACTCAGCTTTAAATTATCTGGTATCCAAGCAGCTGAAACAGGTCTCCATGGTAATACTGCATTTGCTTTCTTGTGACATTGACTGTGATAATACTAAGATCGCAGTGTTCCTTAAAAACACACAGTTCCTCAGAACATCAATTACATTGTCATTTTAAATTTTTGTGTTGTATTTGTACAATGTTATCGACATTACATGACACTGGAATATTGCTGGAATTCTCATTGGTCAACAGCACTGTTCTGTGGTCAGATATACACTCACCTAAAGGGTTAGGAACACCATACTAATACTGTGTTTGACCCCCTTTCACCTTCAGAACTGCCTTATTCTACGTGGCATTGATTCAACAAGGTGCTGAAAGCATTCTTTAGAAATGTTGGCACCATATTGATAGGATAGCATCTTGCAGTTGATGGAGATTTGTGGGATGCACATCCACGGCACGAAGCTCCCGTTCCACCACATCCCAAAGATGCTCTATTGGGTTGAGATCTGGTGACTGTAGGGGCCATTTTAGTACAGTGAACTCATTGTCATGTTCAAGAAACCAATTTGAAATGATTCGAGCTTTGTGACATGGTGCATTATCCTGCTGGAAGTAGCCATCAGAGGATGAGTACATGGTGGTCATTAAGGGATGGACATGGTCAGAAACAATGCTCAAGTAGGCTGTGGCATTTAAGCGATGCCCAATTGGCACTAAGGGGCCTAAAATGTGCCAAGAAAACAGTCCCCCCACCATTACACCACCACCACCAGCCTGCACAGTGGTAACAAGGCATGATGGATCCATGTTCTCATTCGGTTTATGCCAAATTCTGACTCTACCATCTGAATGTCTCAACAGAAATCGAGACTCATCAGACCAGGCAACTTTTTTCCAGTCTTCAATTGGCTTTATGCACAGCTGCACTACTTCCTGAACTTCAGCCAGCTCCTTTGTTTCCTGTCTACCATTATTGGACAAACTGATTAATCCAGGTGTGCCTGACCTCTGTAGTCACAACAACAATAATCAGACACACCTGGATTAATCAGTTTGTCCAATAATGGTAGACAGGAAACAAAGGAGCTGGCTGAAGTTCAGGAAGTAGTGCAGCTGTGCATAAAGCCAACTGTCCAATTTTGGTGAGCTCGTGCAAATTGTAGCCTCTTTTTTCTATTTGTAGTGGAGATGAGTGGTCTTCTGCTGTTGTAGAACCCATCCGCCTCAAGGTTGTGCGTGTTGTGGCTTCACAAATGCTTTGCTGCATACTTCGGTTGTAACGAGTGGTTATTTCAATCAAAGTTGCTCTTATATCAGCTTCAATCAGTCAGCCCATTCTCCTCTGACCTCTAGCATCAACAAGGCATTTTCACCCACAGGACTGCCGCATTCTGGATGTTTTTCTCTTTTCACAACATTCTTTGTAAACCCTAGAAATGGTTGTGTGTGAAAATCCCAGTAACTGAGCAGATTGTGAAATACTCAGACTGGCCCGTCTGGCACCAACAACCATGCCACGCTCAAAATTGCTTAAATCACCTTTTTTTTCCCATTCTGACATTCAGTTTGGAGTTCAGGAGATTGTCTTGACCAGAACCACACCCCTAAATGCATTGAAGCAACTGCCATGTGATTGGTTGATTAGATAATTGCATTAATGATCCTAATAATCCTTTAGGTGAGTGTATATTTGTATAATATACAGCAAGTGACCATTGTCTTCACACATATTAAAATACTTTAATCTTTAAAAAAATATATTCTTGCATTTATGTATTTGGTAAGTACATGTATTAGTGGGTGGGATAATGTAGAGTCAGTTAACCTTTCAAAATAGGATTTTTTTTTTCTTATTTCAATCACATTTTACAGTGTTTTTATTACATTTAATTCAACATTGGCATTTCAATCACATTCCCCCAATTCCCTCATGAACCATAGTGGTTTGTGAACCCCATTTGAGAATCCCAAATACATGCTAAACTAAAATCATCACGTGAAGAAAACAACAAAAAACATTCTCTTTCATTTTCATCAGTGTGTGTCCCGTCTGTGGGGTCTCCGGTGTCAAAGTTTTGACTCTGTTCTAGTGGGTCTCATTGGAGGGAACAGGCTCAGTGGAGACAGGTGTGCCTCTGCTTTTTATGTGCAGGTGGCCTGCTGTTCAACCGGCTGCCATAGACTCATTACACAAACACATATTCACAAACTGACTAAACCGAAATGATCAACCAGAATTCCAAATATTGCAGTTGACAGTGGTGTAGAGTAAATGTAATTAGTTACTGTACATGAGTATCTTTTTTTGGCAACTTTGTAGTTTTACTGAGTATCAAATATATTGGCAGCTTTTATTCAGACTACATTTTTGAAAAAGCAGAGGTACTCTTTACTCCAATACATCTGTGCTGAGTACTGAAATTACGCATTGCATTTTGCATGGCACCTGACTTTTCTGCAGCAGTTTATTTCTGCTACAGAAGAAGCGATATCGCCATCTACAGGGCATTGAAGGTACTGTATTTGTGTGTTTTGTCCTTACTCATCCCAATTTGTCAACATGGCTACTTTACGTGAATGTGAGCACATTAGCAGGTAGTAGTTGTTGTCTGGCTATCACCAGACCAAGCTCAATCTTTTAAGATTGAACATTAGTCTGGGGAACCTGCTCTGTATTTTCTGCACAAGAGGCGTGATCAATGGGCATAGTTCAAATGACTCTGTAGCAATTGGATAGTCCTTCAACCAGTCAGACCACAAGAGGCGTGATCAACGGATATAGTTCAAAGCTCTTTACGCAATGGATAGTCCTTCAACCAATCAGACCAACGATCCATCGCTTCTCTATCCGTCATCGTGTTAGGCCCTGTCCCAAATGACACCCTACACCCTCACGGTCTTCCTCTGAGTCCGCTGCGTAACCCGCACCAGTGCGGGCTCGGCAGAAGTGTGCATCGAGGGCACATATCAACCGCAAAGGGGGCGCTCGCGAGCACACTTCTGAGATCAAAAATGACAAATGGGACACCCTACTTAAGTCCACAAGACCGAAAGTGCACTTGAAGTGTGCCATTTGGGACAGGGCCTTAAACTCGGCAATAGCACGCCAGGTGGATAAGCCGTCCCCGCAGATTTGTAACGGAAGCAGGATAGAAAAATGTACAGGTTTCCAGCCTGAGCTGCAGGGCAAAATCAAATAGCCGGCAGATCAGGCTGGGTTTACCCAGTCTAAGGTAGTTGCTGAATCAAAAGTGTTTATATGAGATGAGAACAGGCCAAAGCAGTGTCCAGTGCAAGTAGAGCTTTGACTATTTAATTTTACTTAAAGTCCCAGTGAACCGGAAGTTGCAACTGATTTTATTTCAGTGCTGTGACGTATTTCCAAGTGAAACGTAATATTGAAAAGAAGGCAGGGTTTTACTTCAGCGCTCCTCCTCTCCATCTCTCGCTCATAGCAGACTAACAGTTGGAGGGGAGTGGTTAAGGATATTCAAACCCAAGCTTTCAAACTGCCGTCATCAGAAAGGGAACGCCATTCCAGACCGGAAGTTACTTTTCAGATTTTGATTAAAGATTACCACGGCAAACCATTTTTTTCTGTGTATTAACCAAGCCCGTAGCATTCCTCTCAGAAACTGAAGCCTCCATGCCTTGATCGCCCCCCAGGTGGTTGGTCCCAGTATAGCTCATAAGCCCCACCCCTCCGTGTTTTCTAATGGACGGGAGAGAAACTAAACAATCAAATTACACTTCAAATACATTTTTTCCAAAAGTTGGTTTCTGTCATTGTAGGCAGTTTTTATCACGATGATTTGATTTCAAGTGTTAGTTTTTTACATAAGTTTAGTTTTAGTTAGATATTTGATAGGCTACTGTAAAAACGGGGGGTGTGACGTCATGATTGACAGCTTCTCTGAGTGAAGTTGTCCTGAGGCACTAACAGACTTCGGGAGGAGATTGGAGCTCTAGCTTTAATTTTTACATTTCCATAACTGTTTATTTCACACCAACATAATTAATTGTTCTGCATCTGTGAGAGTGTAGGCAGACTTTTAAATTTGCCCTAGAATGATTTGAAACAACATTTTAAATTGTTCTATGGTATCTACATAGAGGGTTTATGGCTTATTTAAGGTCAATAATTGTCCAGCTACGGTTTTACAGGTCCATTTACAACTCTAGAAATCTTCCCCAGGATGAAATGGTCTATTTTTGCCTTATTTGGAAGGGTCATGAATACAGGGAGTGCAGAATTATTAGGCAAATGAGTATTTTGACCACATCATCCTCGTTATGCATGTTGTCTTACTCCAAGCTGTATAGGCTGGAAAGCCTACTACCAATTAAGCATATTAGGTGATGTGCATCTCTGTAATGAGAAGGGGTGTGGTCTAATGACATCAACACCCTATATCAGGTGTGCATAATTATTAGGCAACTTCCTTTCCTTTGGCAAAATGGGTCAAAAGAAGGACTTGACAGGCTCAGAAAAGTCAATAATAGTGAGATATATTGCAGAGGGATGCAGCAGTCTTAAAATAGCCAAGCTTCTGAAGCGTGATCATCGAACAATCAAGCGTTTCATTCAAAATAGTCAACAGGGTCGCAAGAAGCGTGTGGAAAAACCAAGGCGCAAAATAACTGCCCGTGAACTGAGAAAAGTCAAGCGTGCAGCTGCCAAGATGCCACTTGCCACCAGTTTGGCCATATTTCAGAGCTGCAACATCACTGGAGTGCCCAAAAGCACAAGGTGTGCAATACTCAGAGACATGGCCAAGGTAAGAAAGGCAGAAAGTCGACCACCACTGAACAAGACACACAAGCTGAAACGTCAAGACTGGGCCAAGAAATATCTCAAGACTGATTTTTCTAAGGTTTTATGGACTGATGAAATGACAGTGAGTCTTGATGGGCCAGATGGATGGGCCCGTGGCTGGATTGGTAAAGGGCAGAGAGCTCCAGTCCGACTCAGACGCCAGCAAGGTGGAGGTGGAGTACTGGTTTGGGCTGGTATCATCAAAGATGAGCTTGTGGGGCCTTTTCGGGTTGAGGATGGAGTCAAGCTCAACTCCCAGTCCTACTGCCAGTTTCTGGAAGACACCTTCTTCAAGCAGTGGTACAGGAAGAAGTCTGCATCCTTCAAGAAAAACATGATTTTCATGCAGGACAATGCTCCATCACACGCGTCCAAGTACTCCACAGCGTGGCTGGCAAGAAAGGGTATAAAAGAAGAAAATCTAATGATATGGCCTCCTTGTTCACCTGATCTGAACCCCATTGAGAACCTGTGGTCCATCATCAAATGTGTGATTTACAAGGAGGGAAAACAGTACACCTCTCTGAACAGTGTCTGGGAGGCTGTGGTTGCTGCTGCACGCAATGTTGATGGTGAACAGATCAAAACACTGACAGAATCCATGGATGGCAGGCTTTTGAGTGTCCTTGCAAAGAAAGGTGGCTATATTGGTCACTGATTTGTTTTTGTTTGGTTTTTGAATGTCAGAAATGTATATTTGTGAATGTTGAGATGTTATATTGGTTTCACTGGTAAAAATAAATAATTGAAATGGGTATAAATTTGTTTTTTGTTAAGTTGCCTAATAATTATGCACAGTAATAGTCACCTGCACACACAGATATCCCCCTAAAATAGCTAAAACTAAAAACTACTTCCAAAAATATTCAGCTTTGATATTAATGAGTTTTTTGTGTTCATTGACAACATGGTTGTTGTTTAATTATTAATGTTGTAAAATTAATCCTCAAAAATACAACTTGCCTAATAATTCTGCACTCCCTGTATTAATGCAGAGTTCTGCTCTGATTGGCTGTTTCACTGCGGCTCAATGATAGCAGGCACAACTTTACTGACCGTCTTGACGATGGAGAGATTAGGCATTCAACCATATATATTAATCAGTATATAATCATACTTCAGTTGTCAAAAATATAAATAAATAAATATCAAATTACTATCGTTTCAACTTAAATGGTGGAGGTGTTGACGTTAGCTAGAAGGATCGAGTGAGCTATGTGTAAGCAACTAAACTGACATAGTATGTTATGTATCTATGGTTGCATTTACTAATTTATGACAACACTGGCATGAAATAATATTAACCTTTGTCATTAGACATACTATTTAGTTATGTAAGCTACTTGGATTATCCTATTCTTACCGTATAGCATCTTGCGTTGGATATAGACAACAACAGGAATATTATCGTTAATGTTGTCTCTCTAAGAAACTTTCGATTTAATCAGAAATGGTTTAGACAGTCAAGAAGTGGATAAAATCACTTACTGGTTGCAGGTATATGGTTGGAATTGCCCCTTTCTTCAGTATCAGACGCTGAGCAAAGCCTGCTTGATATTGTCCCGGGTTTGAAAAACTGTCCGTGGTGAAATGGGCTGAGCAAACTAACAACTTTGAATTAAATTGTTGCGGTATCCGATTATAAATAAACATCAACCATGCCTGTTGACATGTTTTATCTGTGGGAAGAGTATGAAACGTCTTCACATCCCCTGCACAGCCTGGAACATAACATTTGTTTCCATGATCTGCCATGTTCGCTATCCTCGCGTCAGGCTTACTGCTGCAGAACTCCAGTTGATACGGCGGCTGCGCAGTTTCGCCAGATAGTGAACATGTGCTTGCTTATGCAAATGTTGGGGGCGTACATATTAATGATCCCATCGATTGCATCACTGCTGGTGTTATGTTGAGATTCGCCTATTTTTCCGTGGTGTTTTTCACAAACGAGATTTACATATGAAGGAGGAGGCAATGGTGTTTGAGACTCACTGTATGTGATTTACATGTACTGAACTCCTGTTATTTAACTATGGGAAGGTTAATTCATTTTTCATTCTAGGGCACCTTTAATATCGCTCCTCTACTTCCTGCGCTCTACCGCGCAGATTCCAGTAATGTGTGCTAACAAAGTAAATAAGATCGATTTTGATTTCATGAGGACTTTAACATTATTTTATTTATCTATTATATTGAAGATAACTTTTTGAAGGATATTGTTTTACTTATGCCCTTGTTCCACCTTGATTTGTGTTCAGTTTTATATACCATTTTAGAAAATAATCTCCATCTAAATTCAGATGCTTTCTAAGACTTTTACTTAAGTCGTATTGGAATTGGTGACTTGTAAATTGTAAGTCATTTTCGCTATAAGGTATCTGTACTTTTAATCAAGTATGGTTTTCAGGTACTCTTTACACCTGTTTATAAGACGAAAAGGTGAGCATGAGCTCCAAAGTGTGCAATGATTTTAATAAAGGGGTTTTGGACAGATTCCATGTTGTGCCCTGAAGATGCTCCATATGGTCTCACAGCTGTAGGGTGCAGGATATCATGTCTCACAGCACACAGACTGACCCCCTGCTATAAAATCTCTTCGGGGACGAGTTCAAGAGGGTTAAAAAAGATGAAAGGAAATTTTGAAGGCCTTCGCATCTGCATCTGTTTGTGACAGTAAAAACCTGTCATGTGGGAGATTGTAGATATAATCTCAGACATCCATCTCTTTCAGGCTTTCTTTTTCTTATCCCTCATGTCCTGCTGAGATGCTTAATGATGCTGCAAAGTGCCTGACACTTACAACGGCATTTCCTTTTCTCTTTCTATCTCACAATTGCGGATATGCCGTGTGCCAAACTGCCATTCGGATATAGGCCCATAAAACAGTGGTGACTGTAGCAATGACACTGCAGTGCAGCAGCACCTGATTTATCACCCCCAGCTGCCTTCAGTGTGAGGACAGGCACATTAGCAAATGAGCATCAGGCAGTTCATCCATGCTCAAACCCTGCTGCTCTCGTTCTCTATTCACTATCAGAGAGATGCTGGTGGCACATACTCGGGCAATGAGTAAAGACAAGCTTGTAGCTTTTACACAAATATGACTGAATGTAAGGGGCAAATGAAGTCACTGGGCAGCCACTGGGCGTCTTTGAACTTTTCTGAAGTTTAGTGTTCACTATCAGCTGTCATGTGATTTTTGTGGCTTTTATCTTTATTTTGGCAGCTATGCTTTTTTATTCACTTTCATACCAAGCTGAGATGCAGGGTGTGTGTGTGAGAAAAAAGGGGGAAAACATTATTAATATTAATGTAGCCAAATACCCACATCCCGGTCCACACACTAAGATAAACATGCATACAGCACACTTCACATCTGCGCTGCATCTCAATTTATTTAAATAATTCAGAGACTCACAGCCCACATCATCTGCAAGGTTACTTCCACTGAATTAATGAATAATGTCAAAGACATGCCACAGAGGAAATCAGGGATATAGGTATGTGAACAATCGGTCATAAATTGAGGAAATCACTTCTCCAAACTGTGGACACTGACATGGAGATACTCCCTAGAAAGATACATTGCCTTTCTATATTAAATAAGTATTGAATCGCTTGAGAATATTGTCAATAAAATGACAAAGTATTAAAAGATTTCTGATTATTATCATCTAAAAAGAGATGAATAGTGGTGAAACGGTCAGTCAGAAATTACAGACATCACTCCATTTTTGATTGAGTGATTTTAATAATGAATTACTGACCCATTCCAGACAGTGTTACCATTTGCCACCAGCTCCTGCAACAGTCAGAATTTCAAGTACACTAGCCCCGGAGATAATGATTGTCCCTCCTTTTCTCACACTCACTTGCTCTTTGTTGGCTTGATCTAAAAGCTCCAGGCCTTGACAGTTTCAAACAACTGGGGAAATAGAAAGAGCTCTGCTAGTCCGGTTTGGTCGTAGGTGATTACATGGCTGTTATTTGGAACCGTTCTGCGCAGAGCTTTGAGGACTCTGTGGGACCCTCTGGAGACAGTGGTATCTCAGTTCAGCAATTATTACACACCGGTTCTGATACCATGTCAGCCCTGCCTTCACTGCTTCCTGTCAGCCCCTCGCCTTCCTCCCTCCCTCAGCTTCACCAGAGGCCGCCATCTTTACGGCTCCACCAGGCTTTCTTATCCTTCTGGCTTCACCTCAGTCAGCCTCCACCCTGCCTGCACCGCAGACTTTTAAGCCATCCGCTGCGTTCCGTCTCTCCACCCCTTTGTTCCAGCGGGCTCTGCTTTCCTTCCAGCAACACCTTGGTCCTCTGTCGTACCGCCTCCACCTCGTTCTCCAGGAACGTCGGTGTTCGCTGTCCCCATCTGCTCTCCGTCTGTGCCGTGGGCTCCACTAACTACGGCTTCATCTCCCTTCTGTCATCGTCCAGATGTCATCTGCCGAAACTCCATCCTGTCTCCTCCCTCCGTCAACTTCGCCGTGGTCCTTCATCCTGACTGGGTTCATGGACCACCACCAGACCACTTATCACATCCTCATTTCCCTGGCTCTTTCCACCTTCAGTGCCGCCCTGGGTC
Organism: Romanogobio albipinnatus; assembly: GCA_023566225.1. Taxonomy (NCBI): domain Eukaryota; kingdom Metazoa; phylum Chordata; class Actinopteri; order Cypriniformes; family Gobionidae; genus Romanogobio; species Romanogobio albipinnatus. Next base: position 37,131,387 of record CM042242.1, read on the forward strand.
ATCCGTCATCCCTCTGCCTCGTGAAGCACCTCCTCTTCAATTCTACGTCGTGAGGCCGCACTTTGCCAGAGGGGTGTTCTGTAACTATTATGCTTAATTTTGGTTTTGTTTTCATTGTTTTGTCTTTCAGTTTTGCTCGTTCTAGTTTTCCCGCCATCATCAGTTACCATGGACACTCATTAATCACATAGCTGTCTTTATGTGCATTTAAGTTCCTGATTGTTCTCTGTTCATGGCTGGTTCTCGGGTTCATGACCAGTTAAGATTTACTTTCTTAACCGAGTCTATTTGAATCTTCTTCGTCCTGCCTTTCTACCTACACCACGCCTGGATAACGTGCAGTATATTTAATCGTACACATGAGGTACTTTTTAGTCCCTGTTTGCATGAAACCGATCTGGTGAGTTTGCTGCCAAAAAGCTCTTTTTTTAAGTTTCATCTGACCATAGAAGCCAGTACCGTTCGACGTTTCAACAACCGTTTCTGGCAACTGAATATGCTGGAGGTTTTTTTTGGATGAGCAGAGGATTTTTCGGGAAACTCTCCCAAACAACATGTGGTGATGTAGGTGCTGTTTTTTTTAATGCTTTCTGATCACAAGATCTCAACTTTTTTCTGCAATTCTTCAGCTGTGATCCTTGGAGAATCTTTGGCAACTCAAACTTTCCTTCTATTGCCCTAATGGTAAATGGGAATTTTTAAATGCTTTAGCTATTTTCTTACATCCACTTTCTATTTTGTGAATCTCAACAATCTCTTGCTGCACATCAGAACTATATTCTTTGGTTTTACTCATTGCGATGAATGGTTAAGGGAATTTGACTTTGTGTTACCTCATATTTATACTCCTGTGAAGCAGAAAGTCATGGTATGCTAAAAAAAATTTAAATATGAATGGGAATTCAGAGATATTTTTCTCATACTCAAATTTCTAGGGGTGCTAATAATTGTGGTCAATGTGTATTAGAGAAAAACATTCATTTTTTTATAATGTGATTCCCCTCACTTTTAATTGTTTTACTTCAATGAAAGGTTAGAGTTTTGCTAATATTTTGAATGAAAGATCAAAGGGATAAACAATGTGATAAACAATGCAGTTTTATTTTCACAGCCGCCTTTGATCATATTTACCAAGGGTGCCAATAATTTTGACCGTGTGTGTGTGTGTGTGTGTGTGTGTGTGTGTGTGTGTGTGTGTGTGTGTGTGTGTGTGTGTTTGTCTATGTGATTTACGGGGACATTTGACCTGAATACACACCACATTATGAGGACATTTTCAATTATGAGGACAGGGCCGGTGTCCTCATAATACTAACAGTGTAGAAGTGTTTCTATACATAGGGGGAGCTCAAATCCTGAATTTCAGCCGAAGTCTCCATAATACACAATGACCTGATTTTGTGTATCAGCTGTGTATCGCCACAGCGCCCCTGGACGTGGGTCCGCGGTACTGCGCCCCTCATGAATATTCGCTCCGTGTATGAATCGCAGCTTCTGATTGGCTGATCGCCTGAAGTCCTCGTAATGTCAGATTTTGTCAGGTCCACTGTGTACAAGTGGGTTTATTCAATTTACTCGTTATTTAAACATTATTGTCTACAATTGATCAATCGTAAAACATATTTATAAACGTAGAGTGATCCTTGAATGAAATGTAATCCTTAAATATCATATAATATTATATAATCAGTTAATTTCCTCGTTGGACCGGATAGAAACAGCACCTGAGAAAACATCTGTGATTTGGACCTGTCTGCAGCAACTATTAAAAGAAAGGTAAGTTAATCTGCAGTTTAATCTCTTGTGGCTAAGTTTGGCTTGTTTGTGTGTGTTTTATAAGCTCTTTTCTGCTCGTTTTACAGTCAGAAAGCAGCTAGCGCCTGATGCTAACGGCGCTAGCATAACGTTAGTCATTCTGATCCCACTGTCAGGAGAGATTCAGAGATGCTTGTCAGATTTAACTTGTTTTAGATTCCAATATAATTGTAAATAACTTATTTTGAGCACATAAATCAGTCTAGCCATCGTAACAATGCATTGTCATGACTAAGTTACAGTCTGTGAAGGGCATACAGTATCCTGACATGCTACTGTTAAATATTACTGCAGTTTAACGTTAGCTTGGTTTAAAGGTATTATTATTATATTATTAAGAAACAAAGAGATCAAAATATGCTTTTATTCCCCCTGAATGTAATAAAATATACTCTGTACCAATAGAACTGTAAGTATTAATGTTTATTATGAAAACAATCTTGCTGAAGAATGTCAAATTAAATGCAATGCTCATAATTATTGATGTTTTTCTCTATGACAGCAGACACATCAGATAATGGCTGAAATGAGAAAGCTCAAGCCACTGGAGGAGGCCGTAAAGTTCTCTTCAGAAAAAAGAATGGTCTGATAGAGCTAAGTTTAAGTGAAATTAATCTGTTTAATAAAGCTGTGCCAGGTACATATGTTGTTTACAGTGATGATTTTTCTTCTGTTGTTCAGTTGTGCTGAGTTTAAGAAAGGAGATTTCCTGCTGGAGACTCATAAGCAAAGAAGAAGGAGAGTGGAGGCAAAGAACATATCTTCATGATGCCCTGAAAGTGTTCATGTTTGAGTTTCGTTATGATGGAAAACTCCTCTGGTAAGTGTTTGATGTGTATGCAAGTTTATAATTCTGGCCCTGTTTACAGTAGGGATGCACCGACATTAACATTTTGCCCGATACTGATAATTCTTTATATCACTTTTCCTTATTATTTCCTTATTATCACTTAATCTCAACATTTTCATATCCAGCCTCGGATCTGTTAACATTAGTCAATGCACTGTGAACTAACATGAACACAAATGATATATTAACTACCATTAACAAAGGTTATTGCTTTATATTGGTTCATGTTAGTAAATGCATCAACAAATGAGACCATATTGTAAGTGTTACCAAAAAACCCACTGCCTGACAAAAACAAAAAAAAACCTAATAGGGCTGGGCGATATGGCTGAAAACTGTATCACGATATAAGTGTTTCATATCGGTCGATATCGATAATTATTTATATTTATTATGACCTGTTTAAAATAAGGACCAGGAGAAAAATATGATACATTTAAATATTTTTATTTTAAACGTAACCTTCCTCTGATTATAATCCCCTCAGTTATAAAGGCAGAAATGTCAACACAACCATAGAAAACACTCAAATAATTAAAATATAAACAAGTCTAAAATCACAATGAACACTTAACAGTTGTCTCTTAACATTAAGGTGCAGTGGTTCCGTTATTTATTTGTATCTGTTAGCGTTTAGATGTTTTGTCATAAGGCAGTGATGCAGATTAACATCACCTCTGCATGTGTTTCAAAGGCTGACTCTGAAATCGCCCCCTATACCCTTAAATAGGGCAGTATTTGAAGGGACAGCCATCTGTAGTGGTTTCCAAAACCATAGTGGACGTTATTGAGTGCACTCATTCTATCCCACAATGCACCGCAATAACGAGTGTACAGCCGATGTACACACTGTCCGAAATCACTCACTCGTTCTCATTCACTCCTTCAAGTGAACTGTATCAGTGGACTAAAGTAGGGAATAGTGATTTGAGGGTTTAGGGTGCGATTTCGGATTCAGCTGAAGAATAGCTCAACGGCGAGCGCGTCGAGTATAAACACGTCCCCAAACGAACACACTGTCAGCGGAGGTGGTCAACCAAACTGATACTGTTACATGATTGGCTGTTAGCCTGTCACTCCCTATGTTGCTAGGTTACCATAGAGCGAGTGCCTTTGTTCATGCAACCAAACTTGCTTCGCAACCTCTGGTTTCTTCCAACGAAGAAAAAAAAATTATCGAACACATTTTTTATTGATATCGATTACGTGTCTATCGCGATACATATAGTTATCGTTTTATCGCCCAGCCCTAATACCTAAATAATGCAAACAAGTCATTGGCCAACATGACTTAGGCTACATATAAAGAATCAAAATGGCTGTGCCATGGATAAGTCTCCGCACGGAGAATAAGAAAATGATTTAAATCAAACCATATTGTTGATTAAAATAATGCGAGAACAATAAAGGTGCCAGTTATTAATAATAATGCATCAATGCTTTATATACTGTATATATTTTTAAATGAAACAATTTTAATATTACAGTGATGGTAAACCTCTTTAATATGACTTAAATAACTTGTTTGAGCTCTGCTGAAGAGAATGACCCATAAACTGAAGCGCTTTGCTAGAAGGTTATTAACTCAACAGAACGCATCCTTTATACGATAATGCAGATATTTAAAAAATATCAACATGATATTGCAACTTATATTTGCACAAAATCTATTATCTAAGTTATGTGGTATTACACAAGTACAGGTACAAGGCAACGAAATGCAGTTTAGATCTAACCAGAAGTGCAATAGCAGCAAGTGCAGGATATACAACGGTTGCATAATGGATATGTACTGAACATATTTATATATTTATTCAGTACATATCCATGTCCTGCACTTATGCAACCGTTGTATATCCTGCACTTGCTGCTATTGCACTTCTGGTTAGATCTAAACTGCATTTCGTTGCCTTGTACCTGTACTTGTGTAATGACAATAAAGTTTAATCTAATCTAATGTAGTCAGAATAGCGCTCTTCCTATGAAACACGACAACTAAACCCGAAGACTTTATAACTAATTACATTAGTGTGTATACTGTTATACTGTTATAATGTTATACGACAACTCGCACAATTTACATATGAATGCGAGCGGAGACCAGCCGAACACGGTGAATGTGTGTTAGAAATCAGGAATGCTGAGAGAGAACATTGTACTTTACGTTTTTCCTCTTCAAAACAAACTTGGGTAATTAGCTGACAAAGTTTAAATCACGTCTGTCTTGCACACTTCCCATAATGTTTACGCTAGGGATGAACCGATACCACTTTTTCCAGAACGAATCCGATACAATACTTTCATTTTTAGTACTTACCGACTTACCGATAGTACCAATACCTTGTATTTTCATTGCCCTTTTAATAAAAAAAAATATTGGGTAGAGAATATTAATCAAATTGAGTTGGCTTAGCAAATAGATATCCTTCAGTTATTTTCATGCCTAATTATGCCTGTTAAACTGTATTATAGGAGCTACTGTTACTTCCACTGTTCATTCTATTGCTGTATCACAGGCCCGGCTCCAGCTTTGAGATGCAGGATGGGCCAATTGAAATTCCTGGTGGGCCCAGACTTTTAACATTATTTTTCCCCATAACAACTACATTTTATAACAAAAGAGGCAGGACGTGAAAGGAACTCTATATTTGCAGGGCTAAATGCAAGCAGTAGCACAAATAAATAGAATCAGGGTAGGACTAGGGGCTCTGGGCTTGAGTTTATGTTTGGGCCCTATACGCTACAAATAACCTCAACTACAACATCATTATAGAGTAGCACAAAATACACAAAAATGAAAAAAAACTCTGAGGTTCCTAGAGCAATTAATATGCAACATGCCTAGTAGGGGTGTCGGAATTAATCGTTTCTTCGATGCATCGTGATGCAGATGAGGACGATTCGGTATTGGTTCAGTAATAGACCATAACCGATTATAATGTACTGATGCTTTTCTGCCATCATTTGTCACGTACATGTGTTGTTGTGGTAGCATACAATGGTAGATGGAGGCGAGACGCAAGTATGAGTAGTTAAAAATGCTCCAACTACTGTAAAAGCAGACATCTGGGCACATTTCGGCTTTTATGAACAACCTGGTAAGCACGACCTGGAGAAGACACGCGCTGTGTGTAAATCATGTCACGCACAAATCAAATGTGCATGGGGTAATACCACTAACTTGAGAAACCACGTCAGCCGTTTTCATCGTGAGCTGTTAACGCCTGTCAGTGCCAAGCGGACTCAGCTCTGCCAAAATAGATCAAATTATATCAACGTTAGAGTTCTTAAAGGGCCTGTTTACACCTGGTCATGCGATTTTACAGATCAGATATCTATCTGATTTATCAAAATTATTTCATTTACACTTGGTCACATAACTGTATCTCCGCAAAACGGATATTAATCCGATCTCCAATTCCCGCACAATATGCAGATTTAATGTAGTTAATGTCACTGAAATCAACAGATATGAGCTGCATTTTATTAATCATCAGCTAATTTCACAATCAAAGACCGCAATATGAGCGAGTGCGGCAACAGCGCTGGTGAGATCATTCGGTTTCTTTACTTTTAATGAATATGATTGTATGTTGTTGAGCACCTGCGACTTGCTTTCGGTTTTATTTGCGGTAGTGTGTGCACTGGCTTGATAAAGAGATACTCAGCTGCTCGTCTGCTGCGATGTGTGCTTTAGTAGCGCTGTCATATCTGGCTATAACATATAGCCCATAACACGCTCTCACACGTTTATTTTTTAACATTGTTGGGAGGAGTAAATTGTTTCCACAACCAGATGCATTTATACTTTAGCTTTCACTGTAATGCGACCCAGACCTCCTCCTGAAGTGGCTTTTAGTTTTGTGTATTTGTTCTAAACGCTCCTGTTGTCTTCTGTGCCCAGACTTGAGTTTTGTTTGATACATTCAAGAAGCATGTTTTCTTTGAGCAGGTAAAATTAAAGGTTCAGTTCATTTAACTGACTGACAAAATTATATACATGAGGATAAAGTGCAACGTCAATGCATTGTGAGGCATCGTGATATTGAACCGAACCGAATCGATGGCATGATAATCGTAACTGAACCGTGAGACCAGTGTAGGTTCACACCCTTAATGCCTAGCCTCGCCAGAGTCGAGGAAAGATCAAAACCCTGAAATAACACTGAGCAATGAAGCCAGAGATGAACAGTATTTTTAAATGCATTAAATGCCATATCTGTGTCCTCTTATGTCAGATCAAAATTTTACATCTTTTGTTAAAATGTAATGTAACCTTCACCCTTTAAACACTTTGGTCAGTTCAATAATAATTTATGCAGTTTTATATTATTTATTTGGTAGAATTAAAAGAGCAGTATCATGTCTATATTTATATTGTTCAACTGGTCGAGGTTGATATGGGCTTTAGAAAGTTGGCTACTTAGTAATAACAAGTAATGGAATGGTTTTTAGAAAGAGAGTAAATGGTAAAGTAATCTAATTACACGTTTGAAGATGTAGCCTGATTAGTCTAGCTAATAATTAATTAAATAATAGGCTACTTTTTAAATCTGAAATTAAAATGGCCATCATGGTGCTGTATTGAGTGAGTTGAATCCTTCATTCAACCGATTTGTTCAAATTGCAAACTTTATTTATGAATGGGTAGCTTAAATAAATAATTTTACTCATCTGATTCGTTCAAATACGTTGATTCTTTGAGAAATAAAACAGTGTTGCTCGGAGACACAGCGGTTCAAGAACTCATTAAATAGATTGTTTTTCACACATTCTGGTGACATTTCTGCCACACTATGGCCATGAGATGGGAGAGAGCACTGGGCCTGCTGAATCATATTTTATCTTTAATTTAATAGTGAATATGTAGAGCTGTCTTTTGTTGTTAGATTACCATTGATTAGATTACCAGCAGGTTTATTAGGCTGCTATCACTTTAAGAGCTGCACATATCCAACATGCTGTTACACACGTGTTTTTCTTTCGGTTGTTTACGTTCACTTAAGACATAACCGACTAGGTTTTATTTTGACAATTTTGTTTGAATAATTTGGTCTGTTCAAGTGCAAGAAGATATGAAAGACATTTGCGCAGTGTCTAAGAGGCAGCTTTTTGGGCGCGTGCTTTGGATGTTTGCCCACTGAAAACTTCTTGAAAACTTTGTGATAACTGTACCGCCTTCCTGTAATAACACAAAGAACCACTAATTATACAAAAATCATGTAATAGTTAAAGTTTTTACTTGCATATACAGTGTATTTTTAATCCAAATGTGTGCTGGTGAGTGGTCAGCAGTCAAGAGCATGCAACAGAAGTCTGTATAATTATGGGCCATAATTTCCAGCGATAATTTCGTGCACAGCAGCTATAGTATGGATATTTCATTTGTTTAATATTCTGTTTATTAGATACATTTTCTTCATCTTTCTCTGATATTCACATTGTGCTCTGTGTTTGCTCTGTTGTCTGTGTTTCTTTGTCTGGACGCAAACACTACACACGAATATCAATACTGGTATCGGAGCATCTCTAGTTTCCACATTAGGTCAGTCGGCGGAGAGCAGGCGGTCTTTTGTGACTGTTCGAACACATTCTACCACAGACGTTTACACTACGAAAGCAATCCGGTTGAATGCATTTTCCAACTCCTGGAAGTGGTTGAAAGTTGACGAGCTCAAAATGTTTTAGACTCCATTTACACCTGTATTTAGCATCATCCACTTGTGATCCGATCGACCAAAACACATCTTAATACCAAAAGCTATTAAACTATTAAATAATTGGTGATCACAAAGAATATATTTGAATATTTGTTATTAGATTTTCAGCTCTAATATTGTCTTTTTTGTGTGTCTAACAGGAATAAGAATTCTTAATTGAAAGTTGAATTGTCATTTATTTAGTGTCAATCAGCCGAGATGGCGGTTCCCTTGGATGATCTCTGACCATATGAACCCAAACAGCTGGATGAAGACGATCCGTGTGGATAGGAAAAACTTCACCTATGCTTATTTGCTGTAAGGAGCATCTGTCCTGATGAAGAGATCACATATAATTACAGTGATTCTGAGTGGCCAAGGAAATGCACGGTACGGAAAACTTTACATAACCTATTTAGCATTTGTTAGATTATTTTAACGGTTTATGTTATCCAAGGTAATGTTCCTGTCTTTTTATGCATCACAGTATGTCAGGTGTGTGTGGCTTACACATGTTTTATGAGGACATCATCATAAGATGTTCCTGATGTTTGACTTGACTGAAGAATCTCAGTGTTGTGTGTGTGTGTGTGTGTGTGTCTTACACCAGGTTTATGAGGACACATGTTATTACAAGGACACTGGTGCACTGATAAGGAATATTAGAATTGATACTGATAACCCATAATTCTCAGCTCACTGTGGCCATTACCGATATAGAAGACTCATATTTGAGCTGGGGAAATAAATACAGTAATAATCAGTCCACAAAAGTGTTGGAAATTATGTACATATGACAAAGCGTAACTGGTGGCGTTGCATTCCCAAATGCACATTAAACTCACAGCACATGCAGAGATGGAGTTCACTGCACTTACTGTGAACTGATACGCTGAAAACACCAGAAAAATATGTTTGGTTCATTATGAAACTGGTGGGCCGCCAGACTATAGGTTTACTATATCGTTTACTAGGGTTAGAGTTTTTTAGGGTTAGCTTATAACCAGGTATAACTTATCTACTGTATTGTTTGTATTGTCTTTCTATTATGTTTGACTTCACGTGTATTGTACAGCACTTTGAGTCAACCATGAGTTGTGTTAAAGTGTGTTATTCCATATCCCTGTAACGTGTCCTCATAAACCAGGTGTAAGCCACACACACACACACTGAGATTCTTCAGTCAAGTCAAACATCAGGAACATCTTCTTATGATGTCCTCATAAAACACGTGTCCTCATAAAACACATGTCCTCATAAACCAGGTGTAAGCCACACACACACACACACACACACACTGAGATTCTTCAGTCAAGTCAAACATCAGGAACATCTTATGATGTCCTCATAAAACACATGTCCTCATAAAACACATGTCCTCATAAACCAGGTGTAAGCCACACACACACACACACACACACACACACACACACACTGAGATTCTTCAGTCAAGTAAAACATCAGGAACATCTTATGATGTCCTCATAAAACATGTGTCCTCATAAACCAGGTGTAAGCCACACACACCTGACATACTATAATGCATAAAAGAACAGGAACATTACCTTGGATAACATTTAAATTGGGGCTGAACGAGTTTGGAAAATAATCTAATCGGATTTTTCTTCCAATATTGCAATTTAATATGTGATTCTTTTTAAAGCTCCTTATTTCCTCTTTTGTAGTGATTGTTGAATCTTCTGAAAGGGGCGAGGTGAGAAGAAAACCACAGATATGATCTCCAGGAGAATCTCTGCAGAACTGAGCACATTTCAGTGGGTAAACTGCGGAGCAGGAGTCCTGCTTTAGCTTCTCACACTCCGCAAAACAGACCAGACTTTGGCAGGAATCGGGGATTAGCACTAAAGAGGAAATTGTTGCAAAATGTTTGGGTAACACTTTATAATAATGTTCAGTTATAAGTTATTAGATAATGATGATCTAATCATTTACAAAACATGACATTCATAAATGACTAAGTAATATGCTAACATTTTGTGAATGTTTTGTTAATTCAGTTATCAGTCATTTAGAAGTTATTGGTTAATACATTCATAAATGATTAGTGGTATGCTATAGCATGTATTCATATATAAGTGTAGTGTAGACTTTAGGGGATGCAGAAAGTGTTGTAAATGAGTTGCACAGGTGTTGAACACTAGTGTAAGTGTTGAGCGCTGAGGGTTAGAGCACTGTCTCCTCTTTAACCGCTCTACAGCACCTGATCAAACCGCTTCACAGGCATTTACACATGATTATCAGCTTCAAAACTAATCATCTTCTCAATCATCCTGAATGTGTGTGTGCTTTTGAACACAGAACAGCTGAAAACTTAAAGATGCATCGATAAATTACTGATCATTGACTAATGGTCTGTTCATCATTTGTTCAAGATTACCCATTGTTTATTGAGACGACACTAAAAGAAGTTTGACATAAATACTCCATTAATTTATAAGTGATAAATAGTGCATCAACTAATAACTCAAACATCTACTATTGATCTGTTTTGATTTATTTCATGATTTACAATTGTTCGATAATAAACAGCACATTTGTAAATGGTTAGCATATCACTTAATAATCATGTATGAATGTCATGTTTTGTAAATGATTAGTTCATTATCTAATAACTTATAACTGAACGTTATTATAAAGTGTTACCCATGTTTTGTTTTGTTTTGCTGCTGCTGGTCATTTAGTTTTGATATAATGTATGGAATGTCTTAAACTTGTGTTGAAAGCTTTAAAGGGATATTTAAATTGTCCTCATTTACTCATAACCTGTGATTCTCTTTCATCTTTTTGACAGAGCAGAAGATATTTTGAAGAATGTAAGTGTTTTTTCTGTGCTGTGGAACTCGTCTGATCACCAACATTCTTCAAACTATCTTCCTTTGGGTTCAGCAGAACAAAGAAACTCATAAAGGTTTAGAAAAACTTTACGGTATGACAATTATTTTTCATTATTGGGTCAACTGTACCATTAATTTATGTTCAGTAATTTTTGTTAATAATTATGTTTATGAAAGGTTTCAAGTTCTTCATCTCCATGCATTAGTGTATCTTGTGATTTATGTAATATTGTCAGGGCAACAGCTGTAATGTTGTAAACAAGTACTAATAAACTTCTTATTCTCTGAAGGTGTGTACTGTTATATGTCCTCATGTCTGTTCAAATGTCATATGGTCATGTGACCACACAAATAGCCGGTCCTTGAGTGTTGGAGTCTGAGCCACAGGTGAGGATGTGTTTGTGTTCATTTGTCCTCATAAATCAGGTGTGTCCTTATAATGCACAATGCCTTCACGTTTGTGTTTGTGTATTGCCATGTCCCATTAATTCATGTTTGTCCCTCTAATACACATTAATGTCATTTGTGTGTGTGTGTATCCACTGTCCTTATAATTTTGGTTTTGTCATAGGCGGGGCTTAGACACTTAATTAAGGTGTCCTCATAATTAAGTATATAGTCAGGTTGTTATATTATAAGTTGTGTTGTGTGTATACAAATTCTGAAGTGAAATCTGTGTTGTATGGCTCAGAACAAAATTTTTGATACCCTCCACATCACTGTAGAGCAAGTGGAAAGGGGTGTCCCCATAATACACCAAACAACTGGTTTGGGCTGAAGTGTCCTCATAAATCACATAAACCCGTATGTGTGTGTGTGTGTGTGTGTGTGTACAGATGTAGCGCCCCACAAGGATAATAAAACCTGAGATTCTGGCGACCAGCCAGAGGTCCCCACAAGGGAAATGGATTCATAAAAATATTAAATTATGCTTTTTTGATAATGTAAAACTACAAAAAGGTTTCTGTGAAGGGTTTCGGGGTATAGTTTGGGCATAGAAAATACAGTTAGGCCAGTATAAAAACCACAGAAGTCAAATGTCCCGACAAGAATAGTAATACCAGACATTTTTGATTTTGTGTGGGCATTTTTGGTCCCCCTGAGGAAAATCATACTAAAAATTATGAAAGTTTTCTCCGAAGGTTCTGTTTAGAGATAGGGTTAGGGGATATAATATTCAGTTTGTACAATAAGCAATATATTCCTTTGAACTAATGAAACAAAAAATTAATGTATTCCTATCCTGTGAACCTTAAATAGTTTTTTGTTTTATTCTTATTTCAGAGCCATCATAGAGTCCTTGGTTAACCAAGTTAATATTTTATAGATTCTACTAACTATCTAATGTCACTCCACAATCTATAATTAGACAAACACAAAATATGACTGAAAACAAGACCTAACATTCCCCTATATGTGTCATATGGCCATGCTCCCTGTCCAATACTGTGGTCCTCTTTTATGGCTTGAGCTTTTCTAATTCTGTGTGTCTGCACTGCTGGCCTCTCTCTGATCAGATCTAATCCATCTCTGCTGCTCACTTAGACAGAAAGGGATTTGCTTAGCCTGCTAATGCAGCCTGTGCTCCTTAAAGACCACGCCGCAGTCCCTCCCTCTGCAGCTGCTCCTGCATGACGTGTAAAGATTAAAGAGCAATTAAGAGCCACTCTACGAATTACAGATTAACAGGAGGGGAAGAAGATGTGATGCTGACCTACTTCTGTCCCATCTCTGGCTTTGAAAAGCAGGATGAGATTTATTTGATGGGGGACAGTGAGAAGTTCTCTTCCATTTGATGGTCAATCTAATGTGGTCAAGTGATTACTGCGGCCATGAGATCAAATATGACACATCCAAAACAGTTCATAAGGATAAAATGACTATTTTCTTTCCTCAGACCTTAGTTGAGGTGGTTTAGAAAACAAATGAGGAAACTTTGACTTTTTAAAGCAATGGTCCAATTTTGCCCTACATCTTGTGGACTGGATACAATGTTAATCCTGTAAACCTGTGATAGTGAAATGAACTAACCTGAACTTGTGTTTGTGTGGAATGTGTTGAAGCGCAGGCCTGACCTCGGGTCATCACATCAGGGAGGGATTATGCAATCCGTTACTCTCATTGAAGATGACTCAAAGTTATTACAATGATTTTCACTTTAACTTTCATGAAGGATTAATCAAATCAAAAACACTGACTGGATTCTTTTTAATGTAAAAGGGATGGATTATTATTAGAACAAAATACGTGGGCTTGATATGCCGACATATGAACGCATGCCTGGTTGCAGGTCCTAGCTGACTGTACAAAAATAGTTTTTAATTGCTGTTTTGACAGGTAGGCAGGTTGGGCTGGCATTAGTTAACATAGACAAGAGATACAGACACAGTCCCTGCAATCAGTGCACCGGCTGGTACTTTGTGTTTGTTTAACAGGCTTCTTCCATACAGTGATGAATAAGCTATGCCAAATCAATAGAAGAATGTATAGGCTGTCATTGACAACACTCATTATGTTTTTAATGCCCTAGTTAGTAGTTATCTATTTGTAAATATTATTTATTTTTTGAAATGGTATAGCCTATATGTATTGTTTTGAGGCAGGTTCCATGAGTCTGAGGGGCTGTTTACACAACACTATTTTCAACTAAAAATGGAAAACATTCGTTTTAGCCATTCATTTACAGCGTTTAGGGGCCTGAAAACTTTTGAAAACAGGCTTCAAACTATAAAAAAAATTATTGTCCCCATGTAAACAATAAAAATGTGAATTTGCAACAAATTTAACGTCATGTGCATGCGTAGGCCTATTACATGTTCAGTCTATAAGCTTGTAGTGTTTCTTTACAAAGTGACATTGCCAAGTGCCAACTACTGGCCTGGCATGCAGTGTTTTTAATCAGATCCGTTTTCGCAGATTACATCGTTGTCGTGTAAATGTACCCCGAGTGACTCATTTCAGCTGGATTGTTTTGGCAAGTGTTATATACAAACTTTATGATGGAAATATACTATTATTAATTTTTATATATATATATATATATATATATATATATATATATATATATATATATATATATATATATATATATATATATATATATATTATATATATACAGGTCCTTCTCAAAAAATTTGCATATTGTGATAAAGTTCATTATTTTCCATAATGTAATGATAAAAATTTAATTTTCATATATTTTAGATTCATTGCACACCAACTGAAATATTTCAGGTCTTTTATTGTTTTAATACGGATGATTTTGGCATACAGCTCATGAAAACCCAAAATTTCTATCTCAATAAATTAGCATATTTCATCCGACCAATAAAAGAAAAGTGTTTTTAATACAAAAAAAGTAAACCTTCAAATAATTATGTTCAGTTATGCACTCAATACTTGGTCGGGAATCCTTTTGCAGAAATGACTGCTTCAATGCGGCGTGGCATGGAGGCAATCAGCCTGTGGCACTGCTGAGGTGTTATGGAGGCCCAGGATGCTTCGATAGCGGCCTTAAGCTCATCCAGAGTGTTGGCTCTTGCGTCTCTCAACTTTCTCTTCACAATATCCCACAGATTCTCTATAGGGTTCAGGTCAGGAGAGTAGGCAGGCCAATTGAGCACAGTAATACCATGGTCAGTAAACCATTTACCAGTGGTTTTGGCACTGTGAGCAGGTGCCAGGTCGTGCTGAACAATGAAATCATCTCCATAAAGCTTTTCAGCAGATGGAAGCATGAAGTGCTCCAAAATCTGATAGCTAGCTGCATTGACCCTGCCCTTGATAAAACACAGTGGACCAACACCAGCAGCTGACATGGCACCCCAGACCATCACTGACTGTGGGTACTTGACACTGGACTTCAGGCATTTTGGCATTTCCTTCTCCCCAGTCTTCTTCCAGACTCTGACACCTTGATTTCCGAATGACATGCAAAATTTGCTTTCATCCGAAAAAAGTACTTTGGACCACTGAGTAACAGTGCTGCTTCTCTGTAGCCCAGGTCAGGCGCTTCTGCCGCTGTTTCTGGTTCAAAAGTGGCTTGACCTGGGGAATGCGGCACCTGTAGCCCATTTCCTTCACACGCCTGTGCACGGTGGCTCTGGATGTTTCTACTCCAGACTCAGTCCACTGCTTCCGCAGGTCCCCCAAGGTCTGGAATCGGTCCATCTCCACAATCTTCCTCAGGGTCCGGTCACCTCTTCTCGTTGTGCAGCGTTTTTTGCCACACTTTTTCCTTCCCACAGACTTCCCACTGAGGTGCCTTGATACAGCACTCTGGGAACAGCCTATTCGTTCAGAAATTTCTTTCTGTGTCTTACCCTCTTGCTTGAGGGTGTCAGTGATGGCCTTCTGGACAGCAGTCAGGTCGGCAGTCTTACCCATGATGGCGGTTTTGAGTAATGAACCAGGCTGGGAGTTTTTAAAAGCCTCAGGAATCTTTTGCAGGTGTAATTTTGATTCAGATGATTAGGTTAATAGCTCGTTTAGAGAACCTTTTCATGATATGCTAATTTATTGAGATTTTGGGAATTTTGGGTTTTCATGAGCTGTATGCCAAAATCATCCGTATTAAAACAATAAAAGAGCGGAAATATTTCAGTTGGTGTGCAATGAATCTAAAATATATGAAAGTTTAATTTTTATCATTACATTATGGAAAATAATGAACTTTATCACAATATGCTAATTTTTGAGAAGGACCTGTATATATATATATATATATATATATATATATATATATATATATATATATATATATGCAAGAAACATCTCATGGATGCTCTGGGGCGCATCCTCAGTGATGTATCCTGGGATCATTGGGTGTTTCGGGTCTCGCAACATCATACACCCTCGCCCAGGCGACCCAGCCGGGGTTGATCAAGCCCCGACTTGCGTCCCAGCAGCAGTCCACGGATCAGCCCTCTTAATCCAAAGCCACCTTGTGGCCTTCTCTGCGGCTTCGCTCGCGGATTGAATGGCCCTCTTCTTGGCCGCCCCTGTAATGCCCAAACGACAGAGGACTTTGCACAGTGAACGTCCTGCAAAGCCTCTACAGCCGACTTCTATAGGCTCATAGAAGGTTTTCCAGCCTCTCTCCCTGCACCCCTCCACCAGTTCCTGGTACTTAGCACGTTTCCTCTCATTTGCTTCCTCAATACGCTCTTCCCAGGGCACTGTAAGTTCCAGCATGATAAGATGTTTTGCAACCTCAGAGGTAACTATCATGTCTGGGCGGAGATTTGTTGTTACAATGTGCTGAGGGAACCTTAGTTGTTTTCCCAGGTCGACCTGCAACTGCCAGTCCGAGGCTTTGTGGAGAAGACCTGTTGTTAATTGTGGTCGTCCCTGAGGTTTCTCTCCAGCTTTGATGAAGGGGACTGCCTTCTTTGGTGCATGATGGTGTTTGCTGGTGCTGATGGCTGAGGCTAAGCTCTCAGCAATTGCCTTAAGCACCTGGTCATGGCGCCAACGATAGCGACCATCAGCCAGAGCCTTTGGGCAACTGCTGAGGAGATGTTCTAGAGAGCCTCTTCCTGAGCAAAGAAGGCAGGAAGGTGTCTCGCTCTTCCCCCAGACATGGAGGTTCGCTGGGCTTGGCAGAGCATCGTAAACAGCTTGTACCAGGAAACGGACCCGATGGAAGTCTGATTGTAAGATATTCGCCCAGGTTATCCTACGCTGCAGTGCACTCTCCCACCTAGTCCATGCTCCCTGCTGCCGAAGTCCCACCGCCCTGCTCACTCGCTCTTCCTCGACGCCTGCTCTGACCTCTTCCTGGAGTAGATGGTGCCTTTCCTTGCCACGGGCCTGACTGACCAGAGACTTTGGGAAGTAGCCTAAGCCTGCTCTGCCTGTCGCCACAGTTCCCACCAGTGCCTTTTGTCTTAGGCGTGCCTCTGCCTCCTCTACTGCTTTCCCAGCCTTCCATTTCCTTCTGTCCTCACTTCAATGCCGGCTGATGACACCTTGCAGTCCCTGGAATCCCTATACTGTAGGGCTTCTCTGGTGCGTACCACCATGAATTCTTCAGTGAGGCCACTGAAGGGCAACTGCAGGATGTTACTCGTCCCATACAGTGCAGCGCTGGTAAGACTGCGTGGACTTCCGAAGAAAGCCACTGATCTTCCTTTCTAGGGACTCAACTGTTGTCATTGGGACTGCATAGACCAGCAAGGGCCACAGGACTCGGGGCAGGATGCTATGCTGGTAGATCCAAGCTTTAAATCTACCAGGCAGACCAGACTTGTCAACCTTGGTGAGCCAAGCTCCAAGTTCTTTGCTGGACTTCTGGATGGCGGCAGAGTCTTTTAGGCTGGAGTCAAAGAGCTTCCCCAAGCTCTTGACAGGTTGCTCCGTGATGGTTGGGATGACAGTTCCCGAGATGGAAAAATGGAACTTGTCAACCACTTTCCCCCTCTTCAGCACCATGGACCTTGACTTGGAGGGCTTGAACCTCATCCTTGCCCAGGTGATGAGTCTCTCAAGTCCTTGTAGGATCCACCTGCTCCCTGGGACCGAATATATATATATATATATATATATATATATATATATATATATATATATATATATATATATATATATATATATATATATATATATATATATATATATATATATATATATATATATTCAGTTTTCATGTTAATTTTAGTCATTTTATATGCTTATTTTGCTTAGATTAATGTACTTCTTTGTTTAGCTTTGATTTACTTTTATTTCAGTTTTAGTTTTAGTATTTGTAGTACTTTGAACTTTCTGTCAACTTTATATCTGATATTTATATTTTACTTTATTTATTTCTATTATTTCTATTTCAATTATTAAAAATCTTTTTTGATAGTTTTAGTTAACAATAACAACACTCTTTACTGGTTGGGACAATGAGAAGATCAGGCTTAAATAACAAATGCAGTGAAAATTCACAAATAAATGAATACAGACCCAATACAGTCTCTATGAGTGGAGGAGCTCAACATCTTCCTTGTGATGGTTCCTGTGTGTTTCAGTCCGCATGAATGGTTATGACACCGCATTATGTTTTTTGAAAATTGCTGACCAGTACTTTCAGAAGGTGGCAGAAGGATTATTTTGGCTCAGCTCTGTTCTTCAGCTGCTGTTGAAACAGAAACCAAGGCATACTGTCAGGCCGTGATCATACAGACCATACCAAAAGCATCACTTAATACTTTACAGTGCATGCATGATTATTAGGCAAGTTTATATTCTTTTGATATATTTTTTTCCAAGCACATTTTACCAATTCCAAACCATACACATAAATCTTAATAACTATTCATTTTGTATAGTAATTTGTGATATTGTTAATGGGGCCTGGAATTGAAAAACGCCTTGTATTCTAAAGTGCATAATTATTAAGCAGGTTTTCTTTTAGTAAAATGGGCCAGAAAAGATTTTTAACTCGCACTGAAAAGTCAAAAACTTTTAAAGGCTCATGAGAAGGATGCAATACTATAGATATTGCTAAATTTGTGTGACCATTGGACAATAAATACTCATTGGGTCAGTGGGGTCGCCTATAATTATGCAAGCACTGTATTAAACCATTTATATAGACATGATATGGATATGTGAAACGCAGGGAATCATTAATTAAAAAAGTTAATTTGTTTTGCACTGAATCGCATCAATAAAACTTTAAACTCAACATAAAAACGTTGAAACTCTAAGGCTCAGCCAAAGTCTAAGTCCCACCATTGGTGCTCAGAATATCTTAAAACAAGACAAAACATTAAAATATCAAAAGCAAGATATTTCTTAATTTAATTAACTCCCTTAACATCTTTTGTCTTTGAAGAAACAGCATTTCCACAGCCTTGAAACACCTGGAAAAATGAGGCAGCCTTACTTTAAAGGGATAGTTCACCCAGAAAGGACAATTCTGTCATCATTTACTCACGCTCAAGTTGTTCCAAACCTGTATGAATTTCTTTCTTCTGCTGAACACAAAGGAAGATATTTGTAAGAATGCTTGTAACCAAGCAGATCTCAGCAGACATTGACTACCATAGTAAAATTGTACTAAAATGGCTCTAAAAATTGTAAAAAACATTGTTGTGGACAGTGGAATGCCTTGGACACAAGAAACCAAACAATAAATCTGTCCATTTCATACAAGGTTGTCATTCATAAATTTGCTATATGTAATTTTGACCTGTAATAGATTTGTTCTATCATCTGTCAGGTTGTTTTTAATCTGCACTTGGTCATTCTCTTAAACAGAACAGAACTCATCACTCCACTTCACAATCCATTTAGCAAAGAAACTACAAGGATTTACCGTACCGGCATCTCCTGCACTGTAAATAATTGCTGAAGTCTTACACAGGCACTATACAATAAGGTTTCATAAGGTGATATTATAGTGTTGTGCTGCTGTAATGCACAGTCCTGTTGAGTTAGCACAAAAACAACATGCCAGCAGAAAGCAAAAGAAATATGGTAGTAAAGGTATTAATGTGTTAACTTATGTGAACAGTTTAACAGTGTTTAACAGTTACATAGTTGAACCCAATGTTTAGCTCTGAAAAAATAAACCTATACTGAATTTTTTTTATTTAAAAGCACATTGTGTGCGACAGCTTTAAGAAGGCAATAATTCTCAGTCAAATATACAAGTTATTTAAACATCAACAAAACAAAGCAGAACAACAGAAAGGCATTGAAACATCTAAGGATTTTGGATATGTCACTAATTTGTACTGAATAAACTAAATTAATCGTGTAAACAGAAGTCTTTACATTTAATTAAGGACGACATTTGGGGACATTTCTTTTAATTATTATTATTATTACAATGCTTGTAAAAAAATAAGCTCATTGTTGAGTGGTGGCACGTTATTCACAGAGGAACAGATGGATATGCTGCCATCAGAGAATTATGCAGGTTAAATTGATTAGCTTTATGTTAAATAAAGATGAAGATTAGACACACCACAACAGACAGACAGATGGGTGGATGTCTTTGTGGAAATATTTCTTTGGTCACCCTTATAATTTTAGAATATGTTCAGGATTGGTTTTCAATGGAGCTATTATTAATGGATGATCTATTCAGACTCTCCTCCTTTGTAATGATTTATTTTGAAATTTAAAGAAATAATCTGTTCTCTCACACAAAAGCTTTGTGCATGTGTGCATGAGCATGTATAATGTGATATTTGGTTACAGTTATTTGATAATGAGAATGACTGACTGTTAGTTGCTAGGTTACTGTTCCATTCTGTAAATGGCCACTTTGATTGAAATCCCATAAAAACAAAAGAAGCCCTTCTGTTGCTGCCTCCCAATGTTTTGTTTGGGATTGTGTTGATTGGGGGGTGGACTAAAATTGATCACAAAAACAGACCGATTCTCTCCTCTCTTCTTCTGTTTCGTTCTATCTCTCAAATGAGCAGGATCACAAGAGCATGTAATCCCACTGTGATGCGCCTCATGCTTTGGATTTCTCTGAATTCTTGCTGTGACACAACTGTCATCTGTGGTGATGCAAAACACACATTGCCATTCATCTTTGAAGTGCAGAGTTGCTATGCAGTAAGTGCAGGCAAATTCTGCTGCCTTTATTGTAATGCCGAGTAAGTATGGTAAAAACATAAAACTGTCTATAAAACTACAAGTTTGCCAATTATTCGGAAACTGGCAGTGATAGATAACTTGTGATTTGGTGTCTGAGTTCTGGCTAGCACGGTCAGGTAATAGTCCTTTATGCCATCAAAGTAAACGTACTCGGTTACTTAACGTAACCTCGGTTCCCTGAGATAAGGGAAGGAGTACTGCGTCTTAAGACGCCATGGGAATTCTCCTATTCTCGAATATACTGAAGTAATTTGTAAAATCACGCAGTGCTACTGCCCAGTCAAAACAGTGTCGAGACATCTCGCACGCTATTGGCTGGCCAGTGGGAACTGCATGAACCAATGGCAGAACAGCGTAATCTGAGCGAACCAAAGGGCACAAAGCCCGCGAAGCTGAGCGCAAGAGCCCGCGAAAGGGGCATATAAAATACGCTGTAACTGTCAAAAACGTCAGGTTAAATCGACTGAAGCGACGATCACCCGAGTCAGCGCCATAGCACGGCCGTCTACGCAGTACTCCTTCCCTTATCTCAGGGAACCGAGGTTACGTTAAGTAACCGAGTACGTTCCCTTTCGAACGGTCAGTTCGTACTGCGTCTTAAGACGCCATGGGAACCTGTAAAATCCCGCCGTGCTATGATAAGCGCAGTGACATGTACTCCCTCAAGTTTGAACACTTATTAGAAAGGGCTCAAGACTAGAGTTACTGACACATCATTTATATTAATAATATATATGTACACACGTCTTATACTACTGGGCTCATAGAGGCCGGTAACTATAAGGAATGTGTAAGCATTGAAGCATATGAAGGCCCCAATGCCAACTTATGACGGGGACGGGCTTACAAGGCCGTCTGATATTCGTTAGGCCGTCTTAGTATTTTTATACAGCGAGGACTTGTGCCTGCAGTGCAGGGACATCCAGACTGAAGAATCTGGTTAAAGTAGATGGTGAGGACCAACCTGCCGATCTACAAATGTCACCCATAGAAAACTCCACTAGACCACGCCCAAGAGGAGGCCATGCCTCTGGTGGAGTGAGCTTTGACACCTATGGGGCATTGGAGGCCCATAGTGTCATATGCTAACGCTATCGCGTCCACTAGCCATCTGGCTAGGTTTTGTTTGGTGACCGGAAGTTCCTTAGTTCGGTCACCAAAACTTACAAAGAGCTGCTCCGACTGTCTAAAGTGGGAGGACCGCTCAATATATGCTCTAAGCGACCTAACAGGGCCGAGCAGGTGTAACTGTCTCTCATCCTCCGAAGTGGGGAGGGCAGAGAGAGTGATTACCTGTGCTTTGAACGGTGTTGAAAGCACTTTAGGTACATAACCATGCCCTGGTTTGAGGATGACTTTAGAATCGCCTGGGCCAAATCTAAACATGATGCGTTCACAGATAACGCTTGAATGTCACTGACACGCTTAACAGATGCCAGTGCTAGTAGCAGGGCAGTTTTCAGCGAAAGTGGCTTTAATTCAGCCGTCTGCAGCGGCTCGAAGGGAGGTCTTTTTAGTGCTCTTAGGACCAATGAAGGTCCCAGGATGGCAAGGTAGGAGGGAGAAGGGGGTTAAGCCTCCTGGCTCCTTTTAAGAATTTTATGACCATGGTGTGTCTGCGTACTGATTGGCCAGCTATAGGCGTATGAGATGCGGCGATAGCTGCCGTGTAGACTTTGAGTGTGGATGGAGTGTGTCCTGCATCCAACATCTCTTATAGAAAAACAAGAATTGTGATATCTCGCATGACACTGGGTTATAGTTCCTGACTGAACACCAGTCAGAGAACACTGACCATTTAAGGGCATAGAGACGTCTAGTAGACGGAGCTCTAGCTTCACTGACGGTGCTCAAGACACTCACTGGGAGGTTCTTGAGCCCCCCTTGAGTTGCCAAACATGTAACGCCCACAATTTTGGGGTGGGGGTGCCGGATTGTCCCGTTCGCCTCAGAAAGGAGATCTTTCCTTAGGGGAACTGGCCATGGGGCTGCTGATAGTAACTGAATCAACTCGGGAAACCTGATGTGGGTTCGCCAGAGTGGAGCCACTAGCAGGACTGTGTGCTCTCATTCCCTGATCCTTTTTAAAATTTGGGGAATGAGCGGTACTGGTGGAAAAGCATAAAGTATGCAGCTGGGCCATTTGTGGGCCAGCGCATCCTTGTTCTTTGAAAAATAGATTGGGCAATGACAGTTGTCTTCGGAGGCGAAGAGGTCGACCTCTGCCCTCCCAAAAACACTCCATATCATTTGAACCATTTAGGAATGGATGGCCCATTCCCCCGGGGACACGAGGCCCCTGGAGAGCATGTCTGCTCCCTGGTTCAGTCTGCCTGGCACATGCACTGCTTTTTAGTGAATGTAATTTGCCTTTTGCCCATAGGAGGAGATGTCTGACCTGTTGGTTGAGCCATCTCGACCTGAGCCCGCCTTGGCGGTTTATGTAGGAGATCACAGTTCGTGTTGTCCGTGCGGACTAGAACATGGTGACCTGAGAGACGTGGTAAAAAAAAGTCTTGAGGGCTAGCACTACTGCCAGCATTTCTAGGCAGTTTATGTGCAACCGTGACTCCGTGCTCGACCATGAGCCGAAGGCCGGTTCGCCCTCGTACAGAGCGCCCCAAACTGAGTTGGAGGTGTCCGTGGTGACCACCACCCGTCTGGAAACTGTTTCCAAGTGACCACGGGGCCAGGGCTTTGACACAGCCGCGGCCCACTTTGATCCAAAGCTGGCCTGAATGCCACGCTTGGGAAGGAACCCGTGATTTCAGCCAGTACTGCAGGGGGCGCATGTGCTTCATACCCAGCGGAAGTACTGGAGAAGCTTTTGCCATTAGGCCTAGCATTCTCTGAAATTTTTTAGGGGTGTGTTGGTTCCCATTTTGAATGAACATGCAAGCTGCTGTGTAGTCAGAGCGCGTTCGTCCAATAGCCACGCCCTCATTTGGGCTGAGTCTAAAATCGTTCCCAGGAAGGAGGTTCTCTGCCTGGGAAGCAATAAGCTCTTGGCTGTATTTATTCTGAGACCCAGGCATTCTAGATGGCTGAGTAGCATAGATTTGTGAGATTTTATTTCTTCCTCTGACTGGGCCAGTATGAGCCAGTCGTCGAGGTAGTTCAGAATGCGCATTCCCGCTTGTCTTAAGGGGGAGAGAGCTGCATCCATGCACCTCATGAAAGTGCGGAGGGCCAGGGACAGGCCAAATGGCAGGACTGTGTACTGATAAGCCTTCCCGTCGAACGCGAATCTCAAAAGACTCGCCTTTATGGCGGTAAAATGCAGGGAACACGCATTAAGCAGACTCGTAGTTTACAATCATTGCATGAAAAAACATTCAGAACAGTATGTTTTTCTCCCTGACCGGAACAAAAAACGGGCCGTGAGGAGACTCAGAGTCTTTTGGGAGGCGGACCGGCTTGGGCGGGACTCAAACCTCCTCTCTTCCTGATCAGCCTGTCAGGGCTGCTTTCTGTGTTCAGTTTTGTCAGCATTCTGAAAGCCATTTGATAAGGGCTCTGTTCAGATGTCCGCCGGTTGGTTTGTGTTTGTGACACTGTGCGGACAGCACTTATGTGTAGCGGAGCACACTTGTAGTGGGCGCGCGCTAAAGAGCGAAAATCTGTGAGAACAGTGCTTATGTGCAAGGTGCACGTATTTTAGTAAGGTCGTTGTTAAAACAGCATTGGTGGACAGGCGAGCATGTTTGACAACAGGCTAGTTGACTGCAATATTTACATCTCCAGTCGCCTGAACTGAGGGGATTGAGAGAATGTAAAGGAAGTCTGTGGTGGTAATCCAGCCACAGCAGGACTTTTGAGTGGTTCTATAGCGCTGAATTAACAGTGCATAGGGGTACACCCTATGTAGGGGACACACTGCCTGCAGTCATAACAGAGGAAAAAACTCTTAATTGTTTATTAGGATCGCCGTTAATACAACGTTTTGTGTACAGGCGTGCATGTTTTATAACAGGCTCGTTTACTGTAATGGTGAACCTCTCCATTCACCTGAATAGGGGACTGAGAGAAGTGGTGGAGTGCTTGGCCACCATTCACTAAATTGAGACTCACTGAGAAACCTGTGAGAGCGGGGCTCGAACCGGCAACCCTGTGTGCAAAAGTGCACCGTAACAGCAGAGGGCGTGGCTATGACGTAAGTCGCGCTCTCAACTGTGTTTGGTATGTAGGGTGTGCTTCATAACAGGCTCGTTTACTACACTGTTGAACCTCTTCAGTCGCCTGAATAGGGGACTGAGAGAAGTGGTGGAGTGCTTGGCCGCCATTCACTAAATTGAGACTCAATGAGAAACCTGTGAGAGCGGGGCTCGAACCAGCAACCCTGTGTGCGAAAGTGCACGTAACAGCAGAGGGCGTGGCTATGACGTAAGTCGTGCTCTCGGCGGTGTTTTGGTTTGTAGGGGGGGCGTGCTTCATAACAGGCTCGTTTACTACACTGTTGAACCTCTTCAGTCGCCTGAATAGGGGACTGAGAGAAGTGGTGGAGTGCTTGGCCGCCATTCACTTAATTGAGACTCCATGAGAAACCTGTGAGAGCTGGGCTCGAACCAGCGACCCTGTGTGCGAAAGTGCACGTAACAGCAGAGGGCGTGGCTATGATGTAAGTCGCGCTCTCGATGGTGTTTTGGTTTTGTAGTGTGGGCGTGCTTCATAACAGGCTCGTTTACTACATTGTTGAACCTCTCTAGTCGTCTGAATAGAACTGAGAGAAGTGATAGAGAGTGAAAAAGGCGCAGGGCTTGGCCGCCATTATGCGCTAGACAGCAATGACGTAAGTCACGCTCTCGATAGTGAGCGCGCGCTGAGAGAGAGAGAGGGAGCACGCGCTGCCGCTGTAGAAAGCGGAGTCTGTAACGGCCGCGCTCTCAATATCTCTAGCAGTCTGAGAGCGAGTAATGCGGGAAGCTCCGGCATTAGTTCGCTCGTCCACTCTGGCATTCTCTGTCCGCGGCGCTTCTTAGCGCGGCCCGAGTGAGAGAAGAGGAAGAGCGAGACGTTGGTAATCGTGCGGATTCGTCTTCCTCATTGCCGCAGAATGAGACCAAGCCCTCAGCGTTGAGCGGAGGGAGCAGGTCCGATCGAGGGAAAGTCACAGGGGAAACGTCTCTCTGAGGTGAAGACGAGTCACGCGGGCACTGGGCCGACGTGAACTCGCTAGCCTCGGTATACTCAGCCCTCTGGCTCCGCCGTTCTTTCCCGCCGCGGCTCGGGCGGAAAGGGGAACGGGAGAGCGCGAGGGCCGGGGTCGCGCTCTGAAAAGAGCGCTATCCGCGAACGGAGGGAGGAAATGGGCATACCCTCGCAGTGAGAGCAGCCGGACCCGGCAAGAGCAGCGTCCGCGTGGGCCTTGCCCAGACAGATCACGCACCCGTCGTGGTTATCCTCCTAGTGCAGGTAAGTACTGCACACAAGTGATATGTTTTTCTCAGTATTGTACAGAAAGGATACACCGTAGTGTTTCACCAAAGAGCGCAGGGGAAAGGCGTGACAGCTCGCGGGATCGCTGGCGATTTGAGCGCGCTGAAAAATACAGCAGGCCGCTGACTCTCGCAGGACGTCCGGGCTGGTTAGTTCGCTATTCCGCTGCAGGCTCGTCAATTCACGGTGAAGGTGGTGTAGTTCGAGTTTATCAGCGAGGACCGTAGATCGTCGCTGAAGGAGATTAATCTGACGTTTTTGACAGTTACAGCGTATTTTATATGCCCCTTTCGCGGGCTCTTGCGCTCAGCTTCGCGGGCTTTGTGCCCTTTGGTTCGCTCAGATTACGCTGTTCTGCCATTGGTTCATGCAGTTCCCACTGGCCAGCCAATAGCGTGCGAGATGTCTCGACACTGTTTTGACTGGGCAGTAGCACTGCGTGATTTTACAAATTACTTCAGTATATTCGAGAATAGGAGAATTCCCATGGCGTCTTAAGACGCAGTACGAACTGACCGTTCGAAAGGGAACAAAGTTTTGTCTCCCTCTAGTGGTAGTTTGCCATTCTGTTTCATTCGTAAATTAAAGGGTTAGTTCACCCAAAATTGAAAATTCTGTCAGTAATTACTCACCCTCATGTTGTTCCAATCATGCAAGACCTTCGTTCATCTTCGGAACATAATTTAGTATATTTTTGATGAAATCTGAGAGCTGTCTCACTCCTCCATAGGCTTTCAGAGGGTTGAAACTTGATGGCCCAGAATAGTAAGTAAAAACGTCATTTAAGGAGTCCAAATGACTACAGTGGCTCTGTATTAAGTCTATCATGCGACGAAAATACTTTTTGAGCGGAAAAACAACCGTGGCACTCCCGCGAACTCTCGTCAGAGGCTCAAATTGAACAATAATAGTGGGATAAAGTCATTATTTTTGTTGTTTTTCCGCTCAAACAGTATTTTCGTCGCATGATAGACTTAATACAGAGCCACTGTAGTCATTTGGACTCCTTAAATGACGTTTTTACTTACTATTCTGGGCCATCAAGTTTCAGTCCCTCTGAAAGCCTATGGAGGAGTGAGACAGCTCTCAGATTTCATCAAAAATATACTAAATTATGTTCCGAAGATGAACGAAGGTCTTACATGGTTGGAACAACATGAGGGTGAGTAATCGCTAAAAATCCATGTGAAACCATTCTGTAGCCTTTTTTCAATATCTCAAAATCTAATGCTATTTTGACAATATCTGATAATAACAGTATATTTTACATGTTGATTCATATTGAGTTGTAAGATATTTTGTGAGAAAACGAGAGAAGAAAGAACATTCTAGAAATGGTATTTTGGTAAACAAACACCGCTTTTAATGCAGTGCGCATGCGCACAGCAGGGCGCGTCACTTACTTTTCCTTACTTATTGATATACACATGATATTTAATCGTGTAAAGATGTAATGAATTTAAAAAAAAAACATTACGGGGTTAATATAATGTATATAACTGTGCGAAATCGACACTCTCCCGGGAAGCTGTTATTTATTCGATTAATTCGCCATTCATAATGCGGGGTCCGACTCAAAGAACTGTTCATTTCAAAGAACCGGTTCAAAAACGATTCATTGGCACATACATTTCAAGTTCAGTTTGTTTCCCCCATAGACTGTTTCAACCCCTATATTTACCTAATATATAAGCATATATCTATTTAGAAACAAAATATTATTGTAAATATGTACATTAAACAATACTGAAAGTTATATTAAATGGCTAATGAAGTAACCTAACCGAACATAACCCAACAGTTTTCCGGTCGGTCAAACGTTAGATTCACTCCAAATACATCGGTTCTCTGATCATCACGAAAAATACCAGCCCGTGCATCAACGAACTGTTCAGTCCTGGTTCATGAACCGGTTCAATTAGTTCATTAAAAAGATCCGATTCAAATAAAAGATTTGTTCACGAAACAGACATTGCTTACTTCCGGTCAGCTGATAATGAATCATCGGTGTTTGCAAACAAATCTACAGCGGCTTGGCTTCATGCCTGCACAGTCCAGTGACACCACACACCGCCGCGGTCATGGGAGGAAATGAAGAAAGCGAAATAATCGAGCACCACGATGACGAGGAAATGGAGAAAAGACGGAAGCCAAGGAATCACTCGAACTCCTTCCTGGAGAGCGTGTCGTCTTCGCAGAAGGACGGACACCGCAGCACGCAGTCCTCACACCGCCTGCTCGCCTACAGTGATGCGCTCATCTCCATCATCGCCACTGTAATGGTGAGGAAAACTCACCTTCAAGACAAGTTGCTGTCTTGAAGGCACAATTAGACTGACAGATCGTATATGAAAACCCCTGTCATTTTCTATAAATCACCTTTTTCTGGATTCCATGAATCATTGGTTTATGAAATATATGCATGGTTGAAATTAACGCCCTAAACGGGTTATGAATGTTTGTGTTCACAGATACTGCCTGTTGCACATACAAAATTTCAGGATAATGAGGTAAAACAAAATGTTAAAATATTAAAGAGACAGTTAAGAGAAGTCATATGGGTTTATGAGGTTGTATAAATCATTTTAGGGTGAACTGTTCTTTTAAGACAACATACAAATTTGTTGTATGTGTTTATCTCCTAACTGATATGCTCTCTCTATTTGCAGGAACTGAAACAGAGTATTCAGGCTTTGCTCACCACCAAGGTTGCTGTCTACTTGATGACTTTTTTGATTGTCACTGTTGCTTGGGCTGCACATATCCGGTGAGAGCATTCAAGCGCTACAGTCTATCTAGTAATAACTTCATTTAATTGCTCCTTTTATTCATTTGCATAGAGATTTCATTTAAGTATTTGTCTTCAGGTTGTTTCAAGTCATTGAACGCATTGATGACACTCTTATACTGCTTAACCTGGTGAGAACGCCAACAAAAGTATTGCCTAAACTTTACAAGAATAAATGTAAAGTAGCTGTATTTTAATTTTGAAAGCGTGTACTGACTTTTCAACATCGAATTTTCTATTGTATTTCAGGCATGTATGATGCTTATAACCTTTCTACCATACACAGTGAGTCATTCCACTCATGTTTTAAAGATTGCTTAGATCGGCACAATTTGATGATGTTGTGCTTCCCTTTTGCCTCCTTTTATGTTTTTAAGGGAAATAAAGTGATATCCAGGGGTCCGTTCTTCGTACCTCGCTTAATACATCTGAGATGATTTGACAGATCCCAGATCTTTTAATCTTGATAACTGATCTCTGGCTAATTTGGTTCTTCAAACGAATTTGCGGATTGGATTTAAATATCTGGATTAAATGATCGGAGATCACTGCGCGTTCTTGTTTTCCCTGAAGAGGGCAGATGCATCGATACTCGAAACCATGATCAGCAATGCAGCGATTGGCTGGCGTCAAGACAGCAACGTAATGACATCATATAATTAAAAAAGCCACCTGGCAAAAAACTTGGCAAATTACACAAAAAACCCACAAATATCTGGACCTTTATAAGGAAACAGCTAAACGACCAAACCAACATAAAAGTTATAATAGATCAATGATAAATGTTTTTTTTACATGATTACCAATTATTTATATTCACGATTTTATACAGTATTTGCACACCCTTTACATTTTTATTTCAATGTTGTAATTAGATTTTTAATTCAATTTGAAGCAGATTTGTAACGTGACAGTATTAAAGTTTCTTAAGGGTCAATATCAAATTCTCTGCATCTCTTGCGCTGCATCAAGCCATCCCATAATATCCGTCATCACTTCAATTAATGCACGGCTCAGATTAACTGTACAACATGTGTGCAAACTTCCAATAAAATTATAAAGTAATTATTCCATCACAAATAAATCGCTCAATCAAGTGTCTGTGTCTATAGTATTATACACAACATTATAATATTATATACATTCTCATATACATATACAATTTAAAATTTGTATATTATTATTATTTAAAATGATTATTATTGCCCCTGGTTCAGTAATGAACTCTTGTAATAAAGTAGCAGTGGCTGGGACAGATTTTAAGTATCACCTCAAGATGCAATCTAATCCTGTTTACATGAAATAAGCCGCTCGCGAGCAGGTTTAAGCTTACGGACCTGTTGCTATGACAGCAAGTCCAGGATGAGCGTTGAAGAACCAAACAATCCAAGATCATGCCAAATCCTCAACAATCAAATCCAGCTAACTGAGTTAGCGAGGTACGAAGAACGGGCCCCTGGCCTGTTCATGATTGTTTTTAATGTTTACTTTATTCATCTTTTTCTCATAGTTCTCTCTCATGGCAGCATTCCCTAATTATATTCTTGGCATCCTCCTCTTCTGTGCTTGTGTCATGGTGATCGGTTTAATTCAGGTAAGAATGTGTGCATGTGTTGAACAACATTACCAGCATAAGATGCATTGAGATAATCTCCGTGATGTTTAACACTGTTTGGTTTTACAGTCGTGTGTTTTATTTGTGTCCATAGTGCTTGATTGTCTTGTATGGATTCAGCCGTCCTTTCCTCCTCAATGACCAGATCCAAATGTCTGAGAATCAGCCTTATTACAAGCAGCACATCCTCAAAGTCATCATGAAGGTTCCTATCATGTGCCTGTTTGCCAGCATTTTTTCAGTTATCTTCTTCCAATTGGTACGTAAATTTACCCTAAATTATATATTAGTACAACTTAAGGCAGCCAGTCTTTTTAGATATAAAAAATACATTTACTTATATAATATATACACTGGTCAGGCATAACACAGGTAGTGATGTCTTTTCTATGTCCTAATATTGAGTTGGTCCCCCTTTTGCTGCCAAAACAGCCCTGACCCATCAAGGCGTGGACTCCACTAGACCCCTGAAGGTGTGCTGTGGTATTTGGCACCAAGATGTTAGCAGCAGATCCTTTAAATCCTGCAAGTTGCGAGGTGGGGCCTCCATGGATCGGACTTGTTTCAGCACATCCCACAGATGCTCGATTGGATTGAGATCTGGGGAATTTGGAGGCCAAGTCAACACCTCAAACTCATTGTGCTCCTCAAACCATTCCTGAATCATTTTTGCTTTGTGGCAGGGCACATTATCCTGCTGAAAGAGGCCACAGCCACCAGGGAATACCGTTTCCATGAAAGGGTGTACATGGTCTGCAACAATGCTTAGCTAGGTGGTATGTGTCAAAGTAACATCCACATGGATGGCAGGACCCAAGGTGCCTAAAGCATCACACTGCCTCTGCCGGCTTGCCTTCTTCCCATAGTGCATCCTGGTGCCATGTGTTCCCCAGGTAAGCGACGCACATGCACACGGCCATCCACGTGATGTAAAAGAAAATGTGATTAATCAGACCAGGCCATCTTCTGCCATTACTCCGTGGTCCAGTTCTGATGCTCTCGTGCCACTGTTGGCGCTTTTGGCGGTGGACGGGGGTCAGCATGGGCACCCTGACTGGTCTGCGGCTATGCAGCCCCATACGGAACAAACTGTGATGCACTGTGTATTCTGACACCTTTCTATCAGAACCAGCATTAACTTCTAGAGCAATTTAAGCTACAGTAGCTCGTCTGTTTGATCGGACCACACGGGCCAGCCTTCGGTCCCCACGTGCATCAATGAGCCTTGGCCGCCCATGACCCTGTCACCGGTTCACCACTATTCCTTCCTTGGACCACTTTTGATAGATACTGACCACTGCAGACCGGGAACACCCCACAAGAGCTGCAGTTTTGGAGATGCTCTGACCCAGTCGTCTAGCCATCACAATTTGGTCCTTGTCAAACTCGTTCAAATCCTTACACTTGCCCATTTTTCCTGCTTCTAACACATCAACTTTGAGGACAACAAAGTCACTTAATCACTTCACCTGGTCATAATGTTATGCCTGGTCGGAGTGTGTATGTGTATCTGTGTATATACTGTGAGGAAAATAAGTATTTGAACACCCTGCTATTTTGCAAGTTCTCCCACTTGGAAATCATGGAGGGGTCTGAAATTGTCATCGTAGGTGCATGTCCACTGTGAGAGACATAATCTAAAAATAAAAATCCAGAAATCACAATGTATGATTTTTTTTAAATATTTATTTGTATGATACAGCTGCAAATAAGTATTTGAACACCTGTCTATCAGCTAGAATTCTGACCCTCAAAGACCTGTTAGTCTGCCTTTAAAATGTCCACCTCCACTCCATTTATTATCCTAAATTAGATGCACCTGTTTGAGGTCGTTAGCTGCATAAAGACACCTGTCCACCCCATACAATCGGTAAGAATCCAACTACTAACATGGCCAAGACCAAAGAGCTGTCCAAAGACACTAGAGACAAAATTGTACACCTCCACAAGGCTGGAAAGGGCTTCGGGGAAATTGCCAAGCAGCTTGGTGAAAAAAGGTCCACTGTTGGAGCAATCATTAGAAAATGGAAGAAGCTAAACATGTCTGTCAATCTCCCTCGGACTAGGGCTCCATGCAAGATCTCACCTCGTGGGGTCTCAATGATCCTAAGAAAGGTGAGAAATCAGCCCAGAACTACACGGGAGGAGCTGGTCAATGACCTGAAAAGAGCTGGGACCACCGTTTCCAAGGTTACTGTTGGTAATACACTAAGACGTCATGGTTTGAAATCATGCATGGCACGGAAGGTTCCCCTGCTTAAACCAGCACATGTCAAGGCCCGTCTTAAGTTT
Organism: Romanogobio albipinnatus; assembly: GCA_023566225.1. NCBI lineage: Eukaryota > Metazoa > Chordata > Actinopteri > Cypriniformes > Gobionidae > Romanogobio > Romanogobio albipinnatus. The sequence goes on from CM042242.1 coordinate 37,164,340, forward strand.
GCCAATGACCATTTGGATGATCCAAAGGAGTCATGGGAGAAAGTCATGTGGTCAGATGAGACCAAAATAGAACTTTTTGGTTATAATTCCACTAAACGTGTTTGGAGGAAGAAGAATAATGAGTACCATCCCAAGAACACCATCACTACTGTGAAGCATGGGGGTGGTAGCATCATGCTTTGGGGGTGTTTTTCGGCACATGGGACAGGGCAACTGCACTGTATTAAGGAGAGGATGACCAGGGCCATGTATTGCGAGATTTTGGGGAACAACCTCCTTCCCTCAGTTAGAGCATTGAAGATGGGTCGAGGCTGGGTCTTCCAACATGACAATGACCCGAAGCACACAGCCAGGATAACCAAGGAGTGGCTCTGTAAGAAGCATATCAAGGTTCTGGCGTGGCCTAGCCAGTCTCCAGACCTAAACCCAATAGAGAATCTTTGGAGGGAGCTCAAACTCTGTTTCTCAGCGACAGGCCAGACACCTGACTGATCTAGAGAAGATCTGTGTGGAGGAGTGGGCCAAAATCCCTCCTGCAGTGTGTGCAAACCTGGTGAAAAACTACAGGAAACGTTTGACCTCTGTAATTGCAAACAAAGGCTACTGTACCAAATATTAACATTGATTTTTCTCAGGTGTTCAAATACTTATTTGCAGCTGTATCATACAAATAAATAGTTAAAAAATCATATATTGTGATTTCTTGGTTTTTTTTTTTTTTATTATGTTTCTCACAGTGGACATGCACCTACGATGACAATTTCAGACCCCTCCATGATTTCTAAGTGGGAGAACTTGCAAAATAGCAGGGTGTTCAAATACTCATTTTCCTCACTGTATATATATAATTCACGAGCAAGGACCACGCCACAACCATGAATGTTGGAGAATTATTTATTGAAGAAGTTGAGGATGAAGGGAAAGAGAGAAGGGGATGGTAGTCAGGCTGATCTGGGCATCTGGTGGTGGTGACCAGGAGACTCAGAGTGGGGGCCTCATTTCAGTTAAATGTAGGCCGAGTGATTGGGAACCCCCGATACAACCTGGAAGTTAAGAGAACAGTGGATGGTTGAATGGATGAGAGAGGGAAGGGAGGGTTCGAGAGAACGTGACAAACAGTACTGTAAGGGGCGGCCTGATATAAGAAGGTTTTAAGAAGTCAGGTGATTGGTTAAGGCGTGGCCCCGCTCCCGAACCTCAGTTAACTAGTTAACTCCATTTTTTTCAACTTCAAATTGTTATCTTTTTATAACCACACTCACCTAAAGGATTATTAGGAACACCATACTAATACTGTGTTTGACCCCCTTTCGCCTTCAGAACTGCCTTAATTCTACGTGGCATTGATTCAACAAGGTGCTGAAAGCATTCTTTAGAAATGTTGGCCCATATTGATAGGATAGCATCTTGCAGTTGATGGAGATTTGTGGGATGCACATCCAGGGCACAAAGCTCCCGTTCCACCACATCCCAAAGATGCTCTATTGGGTTGAGATCTGGTGACTGTGGGGGCCATTTTAGTACAGTGAACTCATTGTCATGTTCAAGAAACCAATTTGAAATGATTCGAGCTTTGTGACATGGTGCATTATCCTGCTGGAAGTAGCCATCAGAGGATGGGTACATGGTGGTCATAAAGGGATGGACATGGTCAGAAACAATGCTCAGGTAGGCCGTGGCATTTAAACGATGCCCAATTGGCACTAGGGGGCCTAAAGTGTGCCAAGAAAACATCCCCCACACCATTACACCACCACCACCAGCCTGCACAGTGGTAACAAGACATGATGGATCCATATTCTCATTCTGTTTACGCCAAATTCTGAATCTGAATGTCTCAACATGAATCGAGACTCATCAGACCAGGCAACATTTTTCCAGTCTTCAACTGTCCAATTTTGGTGAGCTTGTGCAAATTGTAGCCTCTTTTTCCTATTTGTAGTGGAGATGAGTGGTACCCGGTGGGGTCTTCTGCTGTTGTAGCCCATCCGCCTCAAGGTTGTGCGTGTTGTGGCTTCACAAATGCTTTGCTGCATACCTCGGTTGTAACGAGTGGTTATTTCAGTCAAAGTTGCTCTTTTATCAGCTTGACTCAGTCGGCCCATTCTCCTCTGACCTCTAGCATCAACAAGGCATTTTCGCCCACAGGACTGCCGCATACTGGATGTTTTTCCCTTTTCACACCATTCTTTGTAAACCCTAAAAATGGTTGTGCGTGAAAATCCCAGTAACTGAGCAGATTGTGAAATACTCAGACCGGCCCGTCTGGCACCAACAACCATGCCACACTCAAAATTGCTTAAATCACCTTTCTTTCCCATTCTGACATTCAGTTTGGAGTTCAGGAGATTGTCTTGACCAGAACCACACCTCTAAATGCATTGAAGCAACTGCCATGTGATTGGTTGATTAGATAATTGCATTAATGAGAAATTGAACAGGCGTTCCTAATAATCCTTTAGGTGAGTGTATGTACACAGTTTAAATAATATTTTTTATTTATATATCTTTCCTTTGGTAGTCCTACGTCATTCTGGCTATTGTCATATTCCTGCCCTACATCTCGGAGTGTTTAAAATGGATCCGGAATAAAGCCATCGGCGGTAAGATCAAAATGTCACAACACTTCACTCTCTTATTCTTACAGCTCGAGTTTTTTGTTTTTTAATACCTACTCTGCTGTTCAAATGTTTTGGTTCGGTTCAGTTTTTTTAAAGGTGTCTCTTATGCTCACCAAGGCTGCATTCATTTGAAAAATACAGTAAAAACAGTTAACGTTTTTTTCTATTTTAATATATTTTAAAATGTAACTTTCCCTGTGATGGCAAAGCTGAATTTTCAGCTTCATTACTCCAGTATTCAGTATCATGTGATCCTTCAGAAATCATTCTAATATGAACTAATTTGGTGCTAAAGAAACATTTCTTATTAACATCATCAATGTTAAAAAAACAGTTATGCTGCTTAATATTTATGTGGAAACGGTGATGCATTTTTTCAGGATACTTTGTTAAACAGAAAGTTCAAAAGAACAGTAATTGAAATGGAAATCTTTTGTAACATTATAAAGGTCTTTACTGTCACTTTTGGTCAGTATGATGCATCCTAAATTAGGGTGACCAAACGTCCTGTTTTCCCAGGACATGTCCTGTCCTGGCCCTAACAATTTTCTATCCATACCGGGGGGGCATACTTTAAATATATTGAAATTAATAAGGAATCTTTGAGTAAACTTCAAAGTATCGCATTGCCGGGCCGAGTGTCCTGGTTTTCGGTAATCAAAATATGGTCACCCTGTCCTAAATAAAAGAATGAATTTCTTTAAAAAATCTTACTGATCCCAAACTTTTGAATGGTAATGTAACCGTAATCTGCATTATATCTCTTTTTCAATAAACTCAGGTCAGACAGTCCAGGAAGACAGTCCAGATTCAATGCTCTTCTACACCTATCAGCCCAGTGAACCTCTGAGTAAAGAGCGAGTGGAGGCGTTCAGTGATGGGGTGTACGCAATCGTAGCCACACTGCTCATCTTAGACATTTGGTTTGTATTTCACTATCCTCCAAAGGAAATACGACAGTTTACTATGTAGTGAGCAGCTTTGTTTTTGTCATTGCTCGATGGGACAGGCCACTAGTTGTGAAGTTGCACTGTGCTTCTCTTTAGCACATAATTTTAAATGTCAAAGTTATTTTTCAAAGGTAACAAGTAGATTTGAGAGCTTAATAAACTGTCTATTTCCACAGCGAAGACAACGTGCCAGATCCGTCTGTGGTGAGAGAGGAGTTTAACAGCAGCCTCGTTACTGCGCTTCAGGAGTACGGCCCAGAGTACCTGGCTTACTTCGGTTCCTTCGCCACCGTCGGGCTGCTTTGGTTCGTTCATCACTCTCTCTTCCTGCACGTGACAAAGGCCACGCGCCTCATGGGCCTCTTCAACACGTTCTCCCTGGCCTTCGTGGGCGGCCTGCCGCTGGCCTACCAGCTCACGCACGAGTTTCCCAGAGGCTCCCGCAATGAGCTGGAGGCCGTGCAGATCAGCTGCGTCATCATCTTCTTCGCCGGCCTGTTCCAGTTAGCGATATGGGTGGTGGCGCTTTTCACGGAGCGCGAGACGTTGCACCCGTACGTGCGCTACGGCGGTCGAGATCACACCTTTATGCTGGCCAAGCTCTCGCTCTACCCCTGCATTGCGCTCGGGACCTTCCTTCTCACCTGCATCCTGAGCCGCTTCAGCGCGCCCATCTTTCACATGATGGAGATAGGTGTACCGTTCGCTTTTCTTTTACTGAGGCTTCTGGTCCGCGTGGCGCTGGCGCTACTCCGATGGCTCTTCGGTTCTGCAAGGAAGGATTTGGACCGTGTTCCAGTAGAGGAAGAGGACTCCCAGTTGCCTATTATTGATTTAGTGACTTAGCAGTGAACAGAGAAGAAGAAGAGAACACCTCGATGCTTGACCTAAGATCAAGGCTAGCTTTCCAACGCCATTGTTTATAATTAATGCTGCAACTGACAGCTTTGTGCTGTAGAAGGCATCTGTATCGGTCAGATCTCTCCAGTCATTTAGTAAAGACAGTGATTGATCTAGTGTGAGAAGCGATTGGTCTTCATCATGAGGAGTCTTCAATGTCATAGCAGTGGTCTGTGGAGAGTTTTTGTTTTTCTCCTTACAGAAATACACAAGTTTTTCAGCCTCACAGTTTTTATTTGACACTGCTTGTTTTTTTATGTTCATATTTTCATGTGAATTAAATTAGCTAGATGTTTTCACTTAATGAAGAACTACAGAAATTAAGAACAGGATAAGTTATGCTGGTTTTAGTACTATAATTTTTTTTAATTAGTTGATTATTTTGACTTTTGTACTTAACTTTTTGTGCTGTAAATTGGACGTATGAAAAGCTGGGGCTTTATTTATAAAACGTGCGTACACTAAAATCCACACCAACATTCATATTTATAAAAACAGTCTTTGACGGGTGCTTAGTGCCACGTCAGGGTCTAAAGCAGAAATGCACACTTTTTTCCTATGCCGCCAAGCATTCTCAAGTAAAGCATTTGGATGTTGACTGGTGCTCTTTTTTTATGTTAATTATATTAATTACAAGGTGGAAATCTGAAACCATTCAGCCGTGCACAATTTCAAAATCATTTGCGATTTTATAGATTTCACATCTGAAAGAGAGGCGTACTCACGTTTTTTGTGCATACATTCGTTCTCTGAATCAGAAATGATCGTTAGATCAAATGTAAGACATTTTCTACACCACATTTTATAAATGAGGCCCCTGGAGTTGGGAGGAGAGCAGATTTGCAGCTGTAGGTTTGTGTGTTTTGCGGTTTAATGGTGGCTTCCTATTCTGATGGAGCTGTGATTCAGGTCTCGGCTGCTTCTGGTGGCAGAAATCTTTCATATAGCTGCACGTAAACGTCCAGAACGTCATGCATTAGGTTGAGGCAAATGCTCTGTCAATGTTCTGTTCATTTCATGTGACAATGAAACCAGTGATGCACCTTATAATGTAGTCGGCGTTGCACTTTACAGTCTGATATGGATGGAGCATGTGAACATCATGAAAATCAAGATGCATAAGCCATTATATTTAAAACAATCAGGTTTTGATTGTTTTTTGTTTGTGGTGTTTGAGATTACCTTTTGTGAGCATTTCATCTAAATGTTTATTACCATACTGACTGCAAGATGTTATGTAAAATGCACTTGTTAAATATTTGAATTGCCATTTTAAGTTGTTGTTGATTATTCTCTTCACATTAATAGTCTGTCTGTAAGCAGTCTGCTGTTTAACATTAAACAAAGTTACAATTTTGAGAATAAACTCTCAATTGCTGCTTTCAGAAATACTGTACTCCTGGTGGAAAACTGAAATCATGTAATAAATGTGACCACAGTGAGAGTAGGTCAAAAGTGAAGTTTATTCACCAAATATAGCATTGCAATTATAACAACAACAGTAATATAATAATTTGTTCTTTTTCCCAGTATTGCCCATAATTTGTTACTTTGTTTTCTGTTAAATATCTACTGCTGAAAACTGAGGATTATATATATATATATAAATCGGAAAATCAAACAGACATGAATAAAAGGTTCCCGTTTTTTCCTTTTAAACAATGAATAACAAACCGTGACAAGTAATTAAAAAAAAAAAAAAGTCAGCTAAGCTTCTGAACAGTGTAAGCTTGCAAAATATTATATATTGGGTAAGATGATAACTTAAATTGTACAGCAGCGCTAAAAAAAAACTACATTTCTAATACAATTGTGACATCCACAAAATAAGCTATAGTCACCTGGAGGTGCGTTCTCTTTTTGGTCTGATAGGATTCATATTTTTAAAAACACATTCTCACATGACTGCAAATTGTCTACACAGGACAGCAGATGTGAAGGGAAAAAAACATGTAAACCTATTGCAGACAGGAATGATTAAGGTAAGGGGTCACAAATCACAGGGTTTTCTTTTCTTTTTTCTTTTTTTTACAATACACACAACTGATCCAAAAACTACACTGAATCCAGTTACGACCAAGTATGATGGCAATTTTGTTAATTGAATTATCATAAATACCTAATTCATTCAATTGGGTTATTAATCTGTTACAGGTTCTCTTTTGTAAGATTGTAGCATTTGATGTTAATGTTAATCGTTGTGTGATATTTAGTTTTGGGGGTTTTTCACAGCAAAATTGACAGTGCTTTGGTAAACGTTAACTAAATTAACATGAAAATTCAGCAGCTAAAAACAATATTGCAGGGAAGATATTGTAAAAACAACATAAAATGCATATAAACATCAACGTTTAAATTTTTTTTTTCATATATTGCTCAAAGCACCAGTGCTTTTTGATATTAAAACCTGAAAAGCGAATTGAAAACCGTTCAAAGTGAATCTTTCGACTAGCGTAGATACAGTGCAACTAAAACGAATGGTCACGTACGAAACAGCAAATCGCCTTCTCAAAAAGGCTGTTTCTCCCCCCAAAACAACCTGGTCAAGTTATTCTCCACCCACAGAGAAGTTTAGTCATGCTGGATTTAAGAAAACAAGACAAGCTGAGGTCTTCTTGCATATCATTTTCATAACTTACTATAATTTAGAATATGTTAAGCCTTATATATTATTTTAATAAATGTATAATCTCTCTCTATATTTGATCTTATCTGATATCATATCTATGTACATTAATACATATGATGATATGTACACACTCAAGTGAGTTATTCTAGCGCTCGCACAAACACACTCAGTAATGTGGAATGGAAAAAGCAGTAACAGTAGGACTTACGGACATGCTTCGGTTTTAGACTCACTGCTTCTAATGCTTTGAGTTTAGGACCCGTGTTATAAATTAAGCTCATTTAAATGTTAACCATGAGAATGGTGGCATCTCGAAAACCTAAAACCACCACCATGAGTTATTGCATTCCCAAAGCAAATCACACGCTCATATGTCAGGCCACTGTCACTATCAAAACCAGTACAGTGATGTCACTCCGCTGCTATACATTCACTTACCATGTGCTTGGATCTTTTGTTTTGCATGTTTGTTGATTGGAAGACCTCTGATGTTGATTTCCCAAACAGTGACTCTGGTTAAGAGAACCATGTCGCCCTCTCGTGGTTAAGTCTGTAATGGGTTAAAAGTGAGAGTTTGGTTTGTAGCAGACGTCACACTCTCTTATTGTACGGGAACTCTTTCGGTCGGTTGGGAGTGTGCTCTTGTGATCACAGTCATGGGTGAATGGTTACAGAGTTCAACAGGACATGAACTGTTTTTGTCTGCTGTGGTGGAGTTGTTCGTCATTGGGCTTCATCCACAGCAGGGGGCAGCATGCCCCTTTCTCGCAAGTGATTGCGCAGCGTGTTGAAGATGCTGAGTTGCTGTTCTGGTTGCAGGATGAGCAACTGCTGTAAGACCTTACTGGGGTTCGGCCCTCTGGGGAAAGAGAAAAACAACCAACAAAACAGTGTCAAACATTACTTCATTACAGGAAAACCCAACATGGAAGTGCTGATATCTAAATCCAATGCTAAACAATACAGTTACTTCTGCAATATATCAGAAGTGGAAACATCTACATTTTGGCTTCTTTAAAAAAATGGTATACATTTCTATCATGACAACTTTCAAAAGATGGATACGGTAATAGATATGACAATGTTAATGTATTTGGTCTCGTCTCTTGTTGGAATAGATCTGCAATGCTGCTGCTGATCATTTCTGACCCCCCTAAAGAAAGCTTGATCCTCCCTGAAGGACATCAAAATAAGATGTATGTAAATATGAAGATACATTTATAACTCTGACTAATTTTAAATCGTAATTTTGGCCACCCCTGAAATGGATCATTAACATTACCCGAGCTGTTGAATAAATACGCTATAAAACTCTGCTTGTTTTCTTGCATGTACGAAAAACATAATCTGTTCAAAATGCATATACACAGTTCAGTTGAATGATAATATTTGCCCTCTTTAATGCTGTTAAACTGAATGTATGAAGCAAACTGTTTGCTGGAAATATCCACTTAACACTGAAATAAGAGCGTGCAGTCTATCTGTGTGTATGCATTTTAAAATATATTAAAATAGAAAATAATAATGTAATCATTTCACAGTATCACTGATTTTACAGTATTTTGATCAAATAAATGCAGCTCTTAGTCTTTCTATATAGTCTAAATCTCTCTCTCATATATATATATATATATATATATATATATATATATATATATATATATATATATATATATATATATATATATATATATATATATATATATATATATATATATTAATTAGTGCTATTATAATTAATCGTGATTGATCGCATCCAAAATAAGTTTGTTTACATAATGTGTGTACTGAGTATAATTATTAAATACACACACATGCATGTATATATTTAAGAAAAACTGTATATGTAATTGTTTTATATATATATTTATAAGATAAACTATATATACAGTATATACATGCAAATATTTCTTAAATACATATGCCACGGACCCAGAGAGAGCAGTCATGTTTAGGTCTTTTTCAACCACACAGTATCATTATTTCTGTGTTACAAATATTCAGATGATCACAGAAGTACTGGGATAAAAGTTTATAGTTCAGATATAAACACTGATGTCTACATAGCAATCACCTTTTGAAAGTAACTTGACACTTCAAATAAAGATTGTATCAATTACGCCACTAGGTGGCGACAAGTGACTGTTAAAAAAAATTAGCTATGTTTCCATCCAAAGTTGAGAATATATAATTTATGCGCAAAAATGCAATATCGCATAAAACCTTTGCGAATAGAACGTTTCCACCCAGTGAGTCGAAGAGAACATAATCGTCACTTGCTGATAAACTACCGCTAAAAAAAAATCACTAAGAAACATAGGAGATGCCACCATATAAAATAATTTTCGTATATAATAAATTATTTGCGTCTCAGAGAAACTTGTGCGTCTCAATAAACGTGTTGTCATGCTTTCAGAGGCAGATGTGCTGTTTGGGACACAGTCATGTAAGACAGATCTAGGAGGGAAATATTACCAAGCGTCTTTGACAACAGACTCCTGAATGACCAAACCAGCATTTCAGATTTTTCCGCTGGTTAGTACAGTTATGCTGCTACATCGCGAAAGTCACATCATTTTCTTTATGCGCATCAAGGAATTTATTTGGTAAATGCGTTTCCATCGTAGTTTATGTGTTTTCGTATCGGTATAGAAAATGTATCCTACTCAAACGAGCGCATACGTTTTTAATGCGCATTTTTAGAATTGATGCGCATTTTTAGAATTGATGCGCATCTTGGCGTTTTTTGATGCAATATCCCAAAATGCACATAAAAATAGGTGGATGGAAACATAGCTACTGAATCATACATTCACGAGATTCGTTCAAAGACGGTGATTCATACAGTCATGAAACAACCGACTTGCTACTGCCAATAGAAACACCGATATGCTGTTGTGGCATGCCAGACATACTGCTGCTGCACAAACAGCATAAAATGTGAGGAACACTGAAGCGCGCTGCAAACTGCTATAGCAAATGCTAAGCAGCTATTTAAATGTTGAGCAGCAGGTCACTAGCTGCAGGTGTGACAGGACCCATCAGCCTGCGTTTCATCTTGCAGTTTCACGACAGAACTTGGTATACAGTATATGTGACTTGCTCCAACATTTCCTCGTCTCACAGAAAGAATTAATGATGTAATAGGAAACAGAATATAATAAAAATATAAAATATCAAGAAATATGACGTGAATAAAGTAGAAAATACTGTATGCAAAATATACAAAACTAAGAAGCTGCACAGCGTAAAAGTGTTAACATATCTAATAATATGCTTTTTGTTTGTTTATATATAATTTACGCTACAAACCATTGCCAAGACAAGACTTTTCTTTCAAAATTAGTGCATAAAACTCACAATGTGCTGAAATTGATGGAGCAGGTCACATATATTTGTCTTTTTGAAAATGGGATTATTTCACTGAAGAGTCTGGACAGATGGTCGGATGAACGTTTTGTATTTCTTTGATTTGAATTGCTTGTCAATTAAATCAGGAAGGATCAGACTATCTTTCATAGCTTGATTTAACCCATGTATTATGTTGAGGGTAATTATAGAAGTAACATCCCACTGATGAGTAAATCTATTTTTATTTATTGTTTTATTTTATTTAATGTTTACACACATTTGGTACTTGGTCTGTTAATTGTGGATCCTGTGTTTAATTCAAATGTTTTTTATTCAATTATTTTTATAGTCATACTTCCAGTTGTATTTATTTTATAGAGTTGTATAGGTAATATTCTTTCAAAAAGATAAATTATAACCAAATGAGTTAAGAGGTCACCTGACTTCCTCACCTGATAAAACTTGCTATGTAAACATGAACGAACGTGGCCATCAGATACTGACAGTCAAAACGATCCATTATTCCACCATGACCCGGAATGGTGTCCGCAAAGTCCTACAAAATGAAAAAGCACAAGCTCACAGTGTAACGGTCACTCCAAGTAGGTCAAGACTGTGTAAAGAGACACATTTAAGGGTTTATGTGTGACTTCTGCTGAATGCGAACTAACTTTGATCTTGAAAGCTCGTTTGAAACCACTGGCAAAGAATCCACCAAATGGTCCGATCAGAGAGGCGAACGTAGAGAGTGCAATACTGTGGATCTGAAATGGGTAAAGGTTCACCGTTTTCTGCAGACACAAGAAAGATGCAGATCAGCAGCAAATACAACATAATCATTTTGTAACATTCGTGTTTCTTTATCATTTGAAAGGATTCGGGAATAAAACAAGCCCTCCCAATTATAATGCATTAACCCTCGTGCACTGTTTGATTTCTGGTTACACTCATTATGGTCGGGGTCAAATTGACCCTAATTTGGATTCAATACAATTTCCCAAAAATCACACTATGAAAAAACCCATACAATCAGGTACAAACAATTCACTTTTAATATCAATACTTTTCACACATTACAAAGAATAAATATCTGAATTTACGATTTATAAAAATACTTTTAACCACTATTTTTTAAGATTGGCCCTTAGGACACTTCGTGGCCTAATGGTTAGAGAGTCAGACTTGTAACCGGAAGGTTGCAGGTTCGAGTCTCACATCCAGCAGGAATTGTCGGTGGGGGGAGTGAATAACCAGCGCCCTCCACCCTCAATACCATGACTGAGGTGAGACCCTTGAGCAAGGCACCAAACACCCAACTGCTCCCCGGGCGCCGCAGCAATATGGCTGCCCACTGCCCCGGGTGTGTGTTCACTACTGTGTGTGTGCACTTGGATGGATTAAATGCAGAGCACAAATTCCAAGTATGGGTCACCATACTTGGCCACACGTCACTTCACTTCACCTTCATACATTTAGAACAATAATATCTTTAGTCTAAACCTAAAGTAATCTTGACCAACTATATAGCATTTTAAATCTTTCAGACTAATTTTCATATTTGGTGACTGATTTTCAAAAGAGGTGACAGAGCAGTAAATAAATAGCAATAGATTCATCATTTGTGATGCGGTGCCAAACTATAACGCAAGCTCTGACTCTTTCCATGTTTTTTTAATAAGCATTTTAGAGATTGAATTCAAATCAAATATTAACATTACTGCCCAAACTACTTCTGAATAGGATGTCTACTTCATAGATATTTTGAAAAGTATGAAAATATAACGTTCAGATCATTCAAACCATATATGGAAATCAAAGAGTCTACATGTCATCTAGTGGAAAACATTGGTACTGCGCACAAAAACATATATATATTTTTTTAATATCAACCTAAAATTTGGTACAGAATTTGTTCAGATATTTAGCATTGATTTTCTTGAGGTTTTAAAATTGAACATTTTTTGTAAAATGTATATTTTATATAAAATATATATGGTGTTATATATTTTACATGTTCATAAACTTCTATAACTTGTTTTAAACTTTACTTTTACAACTTATACAGTGATGGCCGATTTCAAAACACTGCTTCATGAAGTTGTTAATCTCAGCAAGACAGTGGCACTTCAGGGGTCCGTTCTTCTACCTCGCTTAATACATCTGAGATGATTTGACAGATCCCAGATCTTTTAATCGTGATAACTGATCTCTGGCTAATTTGGTTCTTCAAACGAATTTGCGGATTGGATTTAAATATCTGGATTAAATGATCTAAGATCACTGCGCGTTCTTGTTTTCCCTGAAGAGGGCAGATGCATCGATACTCGAAACCATGATCAGCAATGCAGCGATTGGCTGGCGTCAAGACAGCAACGTAATGACATCATATAATTTAAAAAGCCACCTGGCAAAAAACTTGGCAAATTACACAAAAAACCCACAAATATCTGGACCTTTATAAGGAAACAGCTAAACGACCAAACCAACATAAAAGTTAAAATAGATCAATGATACAATTTCTTTTTTTCTTTTTTTTTTTTTACATGATTACCAATTATTTATATTCACGATTTTATACAGTATTTGTACACCCTTTACATTTTTATTTCAATGTTGTAATTAGATTTTTAATTCAATTTGAAGCAGATTTGTAACGTGACAGTATTAAAGTTTCTCAAGATCAAATTCTCTGCATCTCCTGCGCTGCATCAAGCCATCCCATAATATCTGTCATCACTTAAATTAATGCACGGCTCAGATTAACTGTACATGTGTGCAAACCTCCAATAAAATTATAAAGTAATTATTCCATCACAAATAAATCGCTCAATCAAGTGGCTGTGTCTATAGTATTATACACAACATTATAATATTATATACATTCTCATATACATATACAATTTAAAATTTGTATATTATTATTATTTAAAATGATTATTATTGCCCCTGGTTCATTAATGAACTCTTGTAATAAAGTAGAAGTGGCTGGGACAGATTTTAAGTATCACCTCAAGATGCAATCTAATCCTGTTTACATGAAATAAGCCTGCTCGCGAGCAGGTTTAAGCTTAAGGACTTGTTGCTATGACAGCAAGTCCAGGGGCCTGTACCATGATGGTAGTTTAACAAACTCAGGGTTACAGGATTAGTTTAGAGTTGACAAAACCAAACCAATCTATTCAGGCTTTGTTGGTCCCATGATACTGATCATCCGCTTTCTCTGTCAACTCAGACTTTCATCCTGAGTTTAGGAGTTTAGCTGTGACATCAGCAGTGAACAGCCAATCACACGCTGTGAATCAGGGAAACTGAGATTCATTTCTCTCTTCTGCAGAATATTACATGATTGAAAAATATATAGAATTTAAACAAATTTACACAGCAAGAAGAAAAGAGCTGTTTATGAAAGTGGACAACTAAAATATTCACTACATCGATGCAAGTAAAAGTTATGAAGTTAGTTTTGTTGATATATAGAGAATTTAACATTTAAGCTCACATGTAGTAATTTTTATAGCTTTATTTATTGATTTTAAAGCTTATTTGTATGACCTTTGTATAAGCTATTTACGTATATTAATTTCAACTAAATGACTAACATTTGATACATGATACAACAAATGATACATTTTAATTAAAATTAATTGATTACGGGTATAATAATTACATAAATTATATCTAAATCAATCAAAATTATTATTATTATAAATAAGCATTGTTAAGAGGCAGACACTTTAGTCATTTTAGCCATTTGCTATGTAGTGACCTTGAATTTGGAGTAGAAACAGGGGGAGTGACTTTATTGCATCAGAGGTGTGTCACTTTGCTCACAGCTGATTGGTCCAGTTTCAGTTTGAGCTCTCTTATCCAGAACATAACCTGCCCTGGAGCAGGTTAGCCGTGGAGCATAAGTTACTATGGAGATGAACACTGCTAAAAGCCAAACCATTTTAATGGTACCCAAAACCCAGGATTAGCACAAACTAAGCTTAAACATATCTGGCAAGCCAGCTAAACCAGCTTCATGGTATAGGCCCCTGGATGAGTGTTGAAGAACCAAACAATCCAAGATCATGCCAAATCGTCAACAATCAAATCCAGCTAACTGAGTTAGCGAGGTATGAAGAACGGGCCCCTGGACTAGAGTTGAAGAGCTCTGACATACAACAAAGTGTTTTGTATTTTGTGTCTGTACAGTTGCTTTTGAATAGCTGTCCTATATGAGTCAAATTGACCCACAGACAGCAAGAGTGTATACAATTTTGATTGTACATGATTGCACATTTCACAACGCATCAGTATGTTGAAACTTTGCATGCATGTTAAGGACCCTAAATGAGAAAAGTCCACACAATTTCAAGAAAAACAATGTAGGTTAGATAGTATTTCAGATAGATTGAAAAAATTTTTTTTTACCATTTGTGGCATACAAAAAATATTTCTGTATTGAAATAAATGGGGAAAAGCTAATTTTTTTAGCTTCATAGGTAGGTAAAAAAATAAAACGACAAAATATAACCAAGAAATGTTATTATTTTGGGTCTCTACAATTGCCTTAGAACATTAAAATATGCGGGTCAAAATGACCCGTGAACATCACGAACGTAGCAGTACTTTTGTGTGTATATGTCAAAACACATCAGCTTGTTGAAACTTTGCATGCATGTTCATGACCCTAAATGAGAAAAAGTCACAAAATGTAATGAAAAAAAACATAGGTTAACTGATATTTCTGACAACTTAAAAATCAAAACGGGTCAAATTGACCCGCAACATAACACAAGGGTTAAGCAGAGCTTTATTAACCGTTACAGTATGAACTTTTGCCCTCCTCACCCATCTAACTGCATTCTGCACCACTGCTGGAAGTGTGTATTCCTGCATCATGAACAGATTTGAGGGCTCACACTCTACTGCAAAGCGGTTCGTCTCACTGTTGTATTCCACTGGACAAACAAAGTACTGGTACTGGGATAACAGGTAGGCAAACTGGAAAAAAGGGACAACGTCAAGGTTTTAGTTGTCATATCTTGAGGGTTATGTGTTGATATCACATGACAATTGTTGTTAGTGTTTCTTACAGGTCTAATGGTGACTTACAAAGAAACTTAAGACCACTGTTGCAAAGAATCCCCCAATGAATCCTTCCCAGGTCTTCTTCGGGGAGAGCTGATAGAGAGCAAAGAGGTTTGAGATAAGATCATTTTTATCCACAATGCATGAAATGATGAAAAATGAAAACTTCTACCATGTAAATATCACATGTTCACCTTGATCAGTGGTGTTCTTCCAAAAAAGAAGCCAAACAGGTAGGCCATGATGTCATTACAGATCACAATAGAGATGGGAACAATAAACCTAGAGAACAAATTATAGTTTTATTTTACACACTGTAGGAGAGAAGAAACTATGCAGTGAACAAGGTATAACGAAACAAAAGAGAGAAAAGAAAGTTCACATTCATTTACTTTTTTTTTTTTAGAAAATTATTGACAAAGTTAACTAAAACATGAACAGAAATCAGTACTCTCCCTCGAGCACCCAGATATGTTATCATGTGAAACATCAGGAATGCAAACTTGAGAAACTAAAAAGTAGGAATGAGGTGAAACCTCAGACAGGTATGTCAGGTCAGGTGGGCTTACCAGATCATTCCCTCAAACAGGTTCTGAATAACCAGATGTGACTGAGTCACCACAATCAACAAGGTCACATGGGTCCAAGCAAACTGGAATGGCAAGCACAAACACACACACACACAATGGCCACCCACATACATACAGACACACACACACAAACTCAGAGTGAACAGTTGAAATGTGGTCTATTCACTAATACAATGATGATATATAATGGAGCACATATTCAAACAAAAGCACAATCACAGCATTGATAAAAAGTGTTGATAAACAATTTTAATTCTCAAATGTTATTTTAGAAGACTGCACTAAGACTATAAAATGAAATCAAATTAAATGGTCTAAATGCTTGAATACTAATTGTTAAAGCAAACTGGGCTGGAACAAAAAGTGTTTTGCTACGGAGTATATCTTGTGGCAGTTGATTATGTGTTATTGGTGTTACCACACTCACAAAGAAAATGACATTTTGCTGGTCTCCGTAGTTTGAGTAAAGTAAGTCACAGTTTATGCCTATTATTAGAGTTCCTGAACTGCTGTGACTGGACTCAACCCAGCAGCCCAACACTGGTTATTAATAAATAACCAGAAACGTACATCAGAACTATGTTTGCATCAGTGCAAGTATCAGTGCTAGCAAGGCAGCAGATTACTAGTGTTAATGTTTTAGTTTTAGTCAGGCTTCAATTTAGGCTTGGGGGTTGTCAATAAAAAAGCAGCATCAGAGCCACCATTGCCATGATGCTGAGTGTGCGTCTTGTTTTCAGTTGGCTTTACGAGACACCATCTTTAGAGCAATGAAAACATAAATCACAATTGATTATGCAAATAAATGCAAGAAAGAAGCCAAATTCAGTATGCAAATATTGCAATGGCATCATGACTGTGGTTAAATACAAACACAAATCATTAAGCAAAGAGACATTAAATTGATCAAAATTAATGTTAAAAAAAGATTTATATTTCAAATAAGTGCTGTTCTTTTAAACAAATCAAAGAACCCTAAAAAAATTAGCAATGGTTGCTGAAAATTCAGCTGTCATCACAGGAATACATTTTAAAATATATTATTATTATATATATATTATTCATTTTTAATTGAAATATTTCACAAAATTATTGTTTTTTTATTGTATTTTTATAAGTTACTGTTTTTTTATTGTATTTTATCCCTCTAAATAAAAAGTCTTGGTGAGCATAAGAGACTTGTTTAAAAACATTACAAATCTTACCAACCCCAAACCCTTGAACAATAGTAAAAAAAAAAAAAAAAAGTATATATAGAGATATATATAGAGATATATATATATATATATATATATATATATATATATATATATATATATATATATATATATATATATATATATATATATATATATATATATATATATGGGCACCTAATACAAATAAACAAATAAAACATCTGAATGAATTCTGTATATGAAAGGGTCATGAAACCCCCTATTTTAGCACCGGACCAGTAATACAAAAGTAATACAAACGCTGCCTTGCATACACATCAAATATATAACATGCAACAACTAGTTTTAACACTTTAAAATACTTTTCACAACACTCAACATTTCTGAAAATATAATTTTAAATGTGATAATATGACATATGCCATGGGACTACTGAGTATCTAATCATCCAGCATATGATGTGCACATGACTGTGAGTGAATGAATGGACAGTTTAGTTCTGGCTGGTACAGAAATGACTGATACACACCATATAAAACTGCAGGCGGTAATGCTTCTTCACTAAACTCAGAACAAACATGCAGAAACCTGTAAAAAGCAAATAACATGCAGTTAATTTCATCAATTGTAGGAGAAACTATTATTCTGAACACTGTTTATGATATCATTCTGTTTTTCATCCAAAAAATGGACTAGACAGACAGCAGAGAAGCATGAACAGTTTTTCGTCAGTATAGGGTGATTAGAAGTTTAATTTTGTTTTGGAAAGATTTCGTATCACTGTTATGACAGCAGTACACAACATTATGAAATATTTTGTTTTCATACATTCACAAAATACTGGAACAAACACACTGAGTAATACCTAATACTGTATAATGTGGTTTATATAATTATACTCAAGGTATTGATGACAACCATTAAGGAGGTGTTGGAGAGAAAGCCAGGTTTAGTGAGAAAAAAAAAAGACTGCAGTGGGGAAGACCTGCAACAGCTGCCAACATGCTGTGCATTTATGGCCATAACAGAGGCAGAGGGGCATGCGCCTTTGGTCCTGAGTATGACCAAACATTTACATCTACGTTTGCAGCAGTGACTTTGTCGCATCCCTTAGCTGGTCCGAACTCGAGTTCATGCGGAGTGATACTGTCATTAAAGCAAAAGGGCGACACGCCAAATATTAAGACATTCTGAACTGTATGTGCAACTTTTTACTTATTATACTCAAGGTTGTGCTATATTGTGAATATACTGTACACTACCTTTCAAAAGTTTTGGGTCGGTAAGATTTTTGTTCTCACAAAGACTAAGAGCTGCATTTAGTGGAAACCATGATGACAGGTTTCTCAAGTCAAGTCAACCTTATTTATATAGCGCTTTTAACAATGCAGATTGTTTCAAAGCAGCTTTACAGTGTTAAACAGGAAAATAATACAACAATTTTATTCAGCCGTATAGCCATTCTGGAGAAAACGGTTATGTCATCAGTTCGTTTCAATTATCATACAGTGACAGTGTGGGCTTTAGATCAGTAATTAAATCAGTAATTTAGTTTATATGGTTAATTTAGTTTAATAATTAGATTTATTTGGATTTTTAGTTTAAACATTTTGAACAATTTAGTGTCCCCAGCTGAGCAAGCCAAGCCAGAGGCAACAGTGGCAAGGAAACCAAAACCCCATCAGGTGACGTAATGGAGAAAAATAAACCTTGGGAGAAACCAGGTTTAGTCGGTGTGCCAGTTCTCCTCTGGCCAATTAACAAGCAGTGTATGATTATTATTCTGGCAACTTTACAGGTCAGAGGTCATAATAAATCGGAATATTCGAAGGATTGGAGGCAACGCGCCGGAGACGGGTTTATTGAGGATGATGTGTTGATTAAATAATTATTAAAGTGCAATATTCGAAGGATCGGAGGCAACGCGCCGGAGACGGGTTTATTGAGGATGATGTGTTGATTAAATAATTATTAAAGTGCAATATTCGAAGGATCGGAGGCAACACGCTGGAGACGGGTTTATTGAGGATGAGGTTTATTAAGTTGTAATATTCGAACAATCAGACTCATCACGCCGGACACGGGTTTAAGAAGGTTCTAGAAGGAATAGAAGGTTCAAAAGACCTTTCATTTATTTAAAATAGAAATTAGAAATCATTTGTAACATTATAAATGTACGTATTATCACTTTTGATCAATTTAATGTGTCCTGGCTGGATTAAGGTTTTTTTTTATTTTTTTTATAAACATTTATATACATTACTGACCCCAAACCTTTGGATAATAGTGTAGCTTTTGTTGGCATAGAATAACAGCATATTCACATGTTGAAGCATTTGAAAATGTAACCAAGCATGACGCTCTCATGAAGTCATTTCATAAATTCTATGCTTTGAATATCATTCAGTATATAATAAAGTATGCAAAAAAGCTAATTGTGGACTATGGGCTTTTGACCTAGAGTCATAAAAGTCTTGTTTTATGCAAGCTCCCAGATACACTCACCTGCCAAATACAGTGCAAAAGAAATAAAACGATGATAACGCACAAGGAACTGCAAAGGTTCCTCCCTTTGGACGAGTGCGCCAAAATAATCAGCCACTGTCTCTCCATAAAAGAAGTAGTTCACACAAATCAAGAAGTACCTGAAATACAAGGTGCATTTGTGTCAAGAACTGACGATTTGGGTGAAAGGCACATATTTGACAGAAACTGTTGGCTTTTAACAATACATGGCCCTTTTCTTCTGCTTGGCTGTCGTCTTGTTTTGTTTGAACAAAGCCTGCAGGTGGGGTGTACTTTATGCTAGGTTCCAACATGGAAGTGCACTTTGCTCAAGTCCAGTTTATCACTACTTTATCTATGACAAAAGGTGACTGGTAAAACGTGAGAGAGTGGGTGTGTTTGTGTTTGTAGTTGAGTGTTTGTAAAGTACATAAATCAGTGAGAAGGGGGGGGGGGGGGGGAGACTTGTGAGAGTTAAGGGGTGAAAGAGAAGCTTTAAATGGTGCCTAGTATGCATTTTACTTACCAGCTAAGAGTCCTGAACCACGGCAGTTCATAGGAATGGTAAACTCTATAGCCAATGGTTATAATTTCATGAAAACACTTAATTTGAACACCCATAACCTATAAAAAAAGAATTATAAAAATTTGAGTTAATAAATGTTGTAAGAGTCAAACGTTGTTTAAAAATCACTGTAGTGATTCATATTAACTTATAATTGAAAATATCTACATCATGTCAGTTCAGGTTAGGTTATAAATTAGCTAAATTACATCATGTGGCCCAAAGGGTTTGTGGGAGGGCAGCTATGATGTTGTGTAAATGCTTGGTCTCGGAACCACAAATGCTGGCTAGTCAGTGGTCAGTGTGTTAGTCATGTTAATTTTGTTTGTGTGGTACACATATGGTTTGTACTCATACTTACCACAAATATAAGCATAATGGGTCCCAAATAGATGATGAGGAAGAAGCCAATGATCATGGTCAATGACAATATGCCTCTTATCCACCAGTTCTTCCACCTGCAGAGATCAAGACATTTGTTTTTATCATAAAAAATCTAATATCATACGAATCAACAGTTGAATCAAAACTGCAGAATCAAGACTACAGTTTTGTAGGAAACCCTTTGACTGAGTTTGTATAATAAAAATAAATGTATAAGTGCTGGCAAATCCCCACTACAAGCCAGTGAAAGAGGTGGAAACTAAGCTGTGTAAAAAGCTAAACTGATGACCCAGTGGTTTTCCCCAATGTTGAACTGTAGGGGTGTTAAACTGAATGAAATGGCATAAACAGAATGATGTATTGTATAACAAAACAATGATTTCAGTTTGATTTAAGCTTCCACTGTTGATCACTTAAGATATATTTTTGTGTTCTGAGATTTCTGAGAACAAAACGGATGGGATCGATTTATGCTGATGGCGCCATAAATGTAATAAATGAGGTTCCATGAGAGATTTGAATTCTTTGTTTTCTGGCCCAGAGTGTAATAAACTGTTTGCAGGTGCCACAACTCACGCATGCCGCTGAAAAGAACGAGAGGAGATTTGTCAATAGAGAGGAAGAGAAAGGGGAGGGAGAGAGAAAAAAAGTGCAGCATCATCACAAAGCGTAGCCAGCCGCCGACATTCAGGCATGTCGCCCTGCATTGGACCGGCACCTCTGCAGTCTTTTAAAGAGAATGCATCAAATCCCACCAACAGAGCAGCAAAACTGACGAGGATTAGGAGTGTTTTACCCATTGACCTACCCTAACCTCATCTGCATATCATATATCACTGGAGTCTGTCTTATTGATCAGAATCGAAGTGAATAGCTAAGCAATACGAGGTGCTGTAAGGTTATGTGTCTGCTTTCAAAGATTAACTGGATAATTTTTTACAAGGTACTGATTTTACTGAAAAATAACATGTGTGGATAGGATTGTTTTAGTGCACTGGTTTCCTATTTTCCCAGTGAAAACAGGTTCAACTAGTTGAGAGACTTATAGTTGTCTGTGTGCATTGTACTGGGGCCTAAATGTACATACAGGTACATAATGCCGACAGAGACTGTTTGGGGAGTTGCTCATGAGCTCAGCGCCATTGGGTACCTAGATGACAAGCCCTCCAGGGCTTTGTTGAGACACTGTGGAGTGTTATCTGTGGTTGGTGGCATGTCTGGTGTTTCCGCCTTGGAGTCACCCTCCATTTCTCCTTCCCCTTCACCGGGAAAAGCAAGCCTGTCGTCTCCATCTACCTCCTGCAGAGCGCAAACACACACACACACACAGTGAGAAAAAAAAAATACAAATGAGATAATTAATGCACTTACTCCAAGGCAGATAATTCTATTTTGCTAAATCATAATTTTGAAGAGTAAATACAATAGCCAGAAGTAAAAAGCTAAACATAACTAAAGGTTATAAACAAACTACAACAATGTCGAATTACTTCAAAGCCACCATCACTTCCAAGTTCCGACAACTCTTTCAGTCTTTATTTTGAAACCATTTTCTCTGAATTTTCCCTGTGAGGACATTTAAAGTCCCCGACAATCTCTGTAGTCCCATTTAGCCACTTGTTAGCAATGCTTTTTCAAGACAAGAAAAAACTTTATTAAAAAAAAAGAAAAACACAAGGGGGTATTTCTGATGTATTTTTTTTTTTATAAAAGGAGACAATATCCTGAGCTTGTGTTAACCACAGACCTTACTACAGGCATAGGCATTTAACCACAAAGCCATTGACTTCAAGACGATGGTAGCGCAAGGGCTAAAATGTTAGGGGTGGTTGATTATGATTTCACTTTTAACTTTAGTTAGTGTGTAATGTTGCTGTTTGGACATCAACAACATCTGCAAAGTTACGATACTCAAAGTTCAAAGAAAAGGGAGATATTTTCTTTTAAAGAAATAGCTGTTTAAGGACTATAACAAACGGCCGGTAGGGACTACAACGAGCTTCTCACGGGTTAGTGATTTCACCAGATTGCTCTTATCAACATGGCCTTTGTTGTGTGTTACCGAGGGTGGGGTTTATGTATAAGAAGAGCAAGCCATGTTGAGAAGAGCAAGAGTTATGTAGTAGTGTTGTTGCCATGCCGCCATTTTCACCCCGATTGCAGGTCCTTTTTTTTCGGCCTTCCTATGGACGCTGGGCGTGGGAACAATGGTTAAAATTAATTTTTAACTCAGTTCCTTAACATTATAATCCAAATATAGCTCTCGCACTGCATCTGCCCTGCTATACGATGCGCATCCTCCAACTCCGGGCAGCCTTCCTTATCTCTCCCACTTTCATTTCTACATGTGACGTGACCTGCAGCACTCCACTTTTACTTTACTGTATGTCCACACAAACCTCTTATTTCGCGCGAAAAGGACATCCACTGTCTGAGGTAACATACGGGCACAAGGATACATTGCGCATGCGCGAACCGTGCGACGCACACACACCGAACCGAACGGTTCGGTTTTTTTCCATGTACCGTGCCACCCCTACCAGTTACCTAATTGTCCAACAAACACCTACAAACTTCTTTTTAGTCCCACTAGCAAACTTCAAATGTTGGTGTTTGTTGGTGTTTTAGTGATCAGTGTAAATACAGGCATGCTAAACATGGTTGTGTGTTTGATTTGGAAGTACACTGTAATAAATCAATGGTTAGTCTTCATAATGGTCTTATCATTCAGGCAACAGATATTTGGCTACACTCATTCTATAAAGACAAAACTAACGATGCTACACAGTCAGTAGCGATCACTACACTTTAAAAAAAAAAAAGGTTCTATATGGCACCAAAAATGGTTCTTGGCTTGTAATCAAAGGGGAACCTTTTTTAGTGCTATATAGCACCAATTTTAGTGCTTCAGTGGTTCTTCAGCGGTTCTTCAGAGGTTCTTCACTGGTTCTTTGACTAAGGTGCTATATAGCACCTCTGAAGAACCGCTGAAGAACCACTGAAGCACCAAAATTGGTGCTATATAGCACTAAAAAAGGTTCCCCTATGATTACAAGCCAAGAACCATTTTTGGTGCCATATAGAACCTTATTTTAGTGTATAGATCTACAGTCTAATATAGTCTAATCCCTTTGAGAACTGTAGTATCATTTGTTAAAACGATTATATAAAGAAGAAAAAAAAGCTACAAGGCAATCATGTATTCTGCTGTACTAAAGCTTTAATAAGGCTAAAACCATATATCAAAAGCTAATATAAACAGTAGCATTTACAAATAACAGCATATCTACAAAGTATGAGACAACTACAAAAAAACCAAACAAAAAACATGCCATTCTGAAACGTCCTGTAACAGCCGTTCTTGCACAGCTTCTGCTCGATCCTCTTCACTAATATTCTCTTGGTCTGATTCGGGCTCAAATTGATAAGGCAATATTGACGCCATTGTTTACAATACACCTGAGCAGCACATGCAACTACCCGTAATGGTAAGGGGCGTGACGTTTTCGGACAACGTGCACTAGGTGGTTAGCGAATCACAACACACTGGGCCAGCAAACCAATCTGAGCCCATTGTGTATTTCTGAGGGAAGGGCTTCATAAATCCAACGCTCTCCATTGACTTTGCATTGTGTGAGGCTGCCTCCTTGTCATTTCGGACTTATGACAAAAAACAGAACAATGTCTAAAAGCTGATATGTGACAGGGTGTACAGCAAACAAGATTTAAAAAAAAACACAGAAATATTTTTATAAGCCGTCGACCCAAAAAAACAAGCGCTTAAGGAGACAAAAGTGGATACAGGCAATAAGACGTGAAGGTTCAGCAAGAAGAGTGGGCAAATTTTGGGATCCGGACACTCAGTATGCCTATGTGTAAACATTTTGTCACTGTTAAATATCCAAATGTCAGTTTAATAAATTATATTTCCTGTCACAGTTGTCAGTGTAATATTGCATGTCACGCTCTGTTTCAATTGCCTGTATCCACTTTTTTGTCCTTAAACGCTTGTTTTTTTGGGTCAACAGCTTATAAAAACATCTGGCTTTTGGTTCTGGGTTGTTTAGCTTGTTTGCTGTACACTTTGTCACATATCAGCTTTTATACATTGTTCTGTTTTTGTTATAAAGTCAAAAATGACATGGAGGCCGCTTCACGCAATACAAAGTCAATGGAGACGGTTTGATTGTTCCCCCTAATTTCTATGTTAAAATGAGTGAATGCATGTGTTCCTCATACATCATTCGAGTTATCATTTTTAATTAAGTCATTTTAACTTTTGCTTTTACTTAAGCAATCAGTTGTATTTTGGTTTAGAATGTAATATTTATATTTTAACCTTTTTTGCAAAATAATGTATAGCATAGCCTTCATATATATACCCTATATTTGTTTTGAGAGATGGTGGTCCAGTGGGTTAAACCACTGAACTGATATGCAGAAGGTTGCTGGTTCAATCCCAGTGGTCACCACCAGTTTGTCCTTGAGCAAGGCACTTTACTCCATGTTGCTCCAGGGGGATTGTCCCTGTACGAAGGGCACTGTAAGTCGCTTTGGATAAAAGCGTCTGCCAAATGCATAAATGTAAAATGTAAATGTTTTCATAGCCTTTATCTTGCATATTGTTTGGATGACAACATTGGGCAGGATGAGGAATAATATTTTTTTTAAATAATGATAAAAAAAAAAAAATAAAAAAAAAATAAAAAAATGTTCATCCGATTAATCAAAGAAAAAGTTTGAATTAGATGCAGCCCTAGTTTAAGCCCTACATAAACGGCCACTAAGAAACATGTTCGTAAACACTGAAAGACCAATTAGTTGACTAGTTGTTCAGGTAATCCAACTGTGGTATTGAAAATATGTAGTGTTGCACATCCCTAACAATTACTATGTGACAGACTCGTCAGACACAAACAAAACATACACAAGCCACATTTTCAATAAACCAGTAGTCTTTTGCAAACACAATGAAATGCAGCTCTTCATGGAAACCACAGATTTACCAGTCAAAGTAATGAAGAGCGACAGTGGACAGGATATTAGCCAGCATAATTTATGCAAATGCTAGACAAATGCCTCTGAGGAAAATCAATCGGGCTTGAGGACATGGCATCTGTGTAGGTGTGGTATAGTAGACTGAAGATTCCCGTCTGCTCTTCAGAAGGTGAAGAGAGGCTGCTTTTTCATCTTTCACTGTTGTCTTGACCAACACACCACAACTACGAGCTAAAAAACGGAATAAAATATGGCTTGTAATGTTGTGGCTTCTGTCACCTCTGTGAAAAATCTTCTACAGTAACAGTAGCAGAGGAAGTAATGGATCAAGTGAAGGGGAAAGTACTAAAAGAGGAAAAGGGCTGGGTTAACAGCATCAATTTCTCGATTTTAATCAATCTGCATTCTGATGAATCATTATTTTCAATTCTTTTGGGTTTCTTAAAACCCAAGATCAATATTTCAGTCTATGTTTTTGGTAGATGTGTGAACAAAATTTTACCAAACTAGGGTTTTTTTTGTGCATTCAAAATATTTTGGTGGCCGGCAAAATTATTTAATGTCCCGCAAAAGATGTATTTAATGACAATACCTGCCATTTCTGTCAGTGCAAGTTTTGCACGCATGCAAATCCTTTAATTTTAACCAACAAAGTATAAACACAATGTCAAAAAGAGATTCATTGCACAGCATAGACAGATAGTATACCGTATTATCGTTACTGATAATAACGAGAACGGAAAAAGAGTGCAGCTTTGCGTACCTCACATTGAACTGAAGTAATTGACAGCTTCAGTAATTATAATGGACGTGATCTTTGCTCTCTTTCTGTATATAGATATTTTTCATGCTTCGAACTACACATTGCAAAGTTTCTGGATTGACAACCATACTTAAATGTGTGATTTAATATGATTGACAGAACAATCTGATACAGTATTAGGGCTGTCAACGAATATTCTAAATTCGAATATATATATTCGAATAGTTTTAAAAAAAACAAATTTCGAAGGTGAAAATTAATATTCGAATAAAAAAATGTGGAAAAAACACCCGCTGTAGTAGAGGCGTGGCTGTCTGCTTTGCGAGTGGGCGCGCTGCCTTGTTTATACTTTCGTCTGGCTCCACAGCGCGAGCCTCCGCTGACTGCGCGTGAGTTTTCACTTTGTTTCGTGAACTTTTCTTTATTAAACGAGCTTGTTTATGCTTTTGTAGGCTCATTTTGTAAATATAAGCAACTAATTTGTATGTGCAAACTGGACCTTTCTTTGCATCGCCCGCCACAAGCTCTTTGTCTGCAACACGACAAGAGGCCATAACGGAGAAATTAATTTTGTTCATTTGTAAGGACATGAGACCGATCAGTGTCGTGGATGGGGCAGGCTTCAGGGAGTTCTGTCAAGCAATGGAACCGAGGTACTGACTGAATAGATATTGCATGAATAAAGGATAAATGCACTGCTTCCACTGGTTTGATTATTTACCGTTTCATGTCAAGGAAAAGTTCCATGTTTACCACAGCACAGCTCGCTCGGAGCGTTCAATATGCTGTAAAACTTCAATTAATATTTGTTTCAATCACTGAATGAAGCTTGCTATATTTGGGACAAGAGTCGCGACCTTAAATTGCCTGCACAAAACTCTTATATATGTATATGTATGTATATGTATATGTATATGTGTGTGTGTGTGTGTGTGTATGTGTGTATGTGTGTATGTGTGTATGTGTGTGTGTGTGTGTGTGTGTGTGTGTGTGTGTGTGTGTGTGTGTGTGTGTGTGTGTGTGTGTGTGTGTGTGTGTGTGTGTGTGTGTGTGTGTGTGTGTGTGTGTGTGTGTGTGTGTGTGTGTGTGTGTGTGTGTGTGTGTGTGTGTGTGTGTGTGTGTGTGTATATATATATATACACACACACACACACACACACACACACACACACTTACATATACATATATATAGGGTTTATATAAAAAAATGCATCTGCAATTTAAATGTGTGTAATGTTATATTATAACTAAAAATAAATAGCACTTAATTTAATAATTATAATTTGGACTTAATTTTAACCTTTAATCTTATAGTAATATATCAGCTGATAGGGATTAGCATCTGATCACCATTCAAATGTTGGACTAAACCACTCAATTCATATGGATTAGTTTTACATTCTTTTTATGAACTTTTTGAAGCCTCAAATTGGTAGTTGCATAGCTGTCAAATGAGGGACAGAAAGCTCTCAGATTTTATCAAAAAATCATAATTTGTGTTTTGAAGATGAACGACGGGTTTGAAATGACATGAGGGTGAGTAATTAATGACAGAATTTTCATTTTTGGGTGAACTAACCCTTTAAATACAGGCTATTTATTTTCAAAGATAAATATTTTTACATTTGTACCTGGACTACAACATGCCCTAGATATTGTTTGAAAATGTTGTCCGGTAACACTTTACATTGAGACTCCATTAGTTAACATTAGTTGATTCATTATTTATTTTAAACTGATAAAAATACTTCTAAAGCATAGTTAATTTCAACATTTAATAACAAATTATTCAAATCAAAAGTTAAAGGAACACTCCACATTTTTTGAAAATAGGCTCATTTTTCAACTCCCCTAGAGTTAAATAGTTGAGTTTTACCGTTTTCTAATCCATTCAGTCGATATCCGGGTCTGGTGGTAGCACTTTTAAGGCCTTTGCACACTGAGTCCGATATTCGCATGCAAAATTTTCGCACGTCAAAAAATAAATTCGACCACACGTTATGTCAGTCACGCTTGCACACTGCCTCCGAAACTTTCGTCCGTCACAAAAAAATTCGGAACAGGTTCGATTTTCTGCGTTTTTCGCATCCGTTTTTCCCATCTACAGTGCTGAATCTGATGCCCAACCTAAACTGCTGGCAATGGTGGTGAATGAATCGCCAGTGCTCAGATACCTACAATTATATATAGCCTACAAATATTATTGTATCAAAAATACTACTAATATTATTATATCACAGCTATAATTATAGCACACCAAGTCCCTGTAAACCGTGTGTGTGTGTGTGTGTGTGCGCGCGGATCCCTAGGATCAATTGATTCACGGAAATTGGTGGTCTTCTTTTTAATATGTGGCTCCAGTATCGCTAGCAAAGCATCAAACTGAGCCACTGACAGTCTAAAGTAAACTTTGGATCGCTCTGGATAATCCCGCAGCTCCTTGATAAGGAGGTGGAACTCTCCTTCCTCTCTACTCGATCGCAGGAGTGGATGATGGAACCATTATTTCCTCTTTTTCTCTTTTTAAGAAGAGAGAGGACAAAAAATCATCCTCACTACTTGAAGACGGCATTTTGTATTGTTTTGCGTTTTTTTTCCCCTAACGCATTCATTAATACGCATCGGACTCAGTGTGCAAGGTCTCTGTGCGTGACAAATTTTTCGTATCACTAATACGAAAAAACGCATGCAAAAATTTTGGACTCAGTGTGCAAAGGCCTTTAGCATAGATCATTGAATCTGATTAGGCCGTTAACATCTCGCTCAAAAAATGACCAAAGAGTTTCTATATTTTTCCTATTTAAAACTGGACTCTTTTGTAGTTAAGGTTATTCCACATAGGCACACATCTATATGCTACTACTTATTTTCGAATGGACAGAAATTCTGAGCACAATGTTTTCACACATTATATATCTTAACATCAACAAGAGTTTCTGTAGTTTAAAGGGGTGGTAAAACACATTCTTTCGAAGGCTTTATTGTGTTTGTGGGGTGCACTGTAACATGTGTTCATGCTTCGTTTTTAAAAAATTGCATTATTTTTCATATATTTTACCTTTATTTTACACTGCTCTCTCCCTCCTTGTAAAAACGGTCTGATGGTTTTCGGGTTGTATGAAGCCAGTCCCTCAAAAATACGCAATGGGTTCAGATTGGTTAGCTGGCCCAGTGTGTTGTGATTCGCTAACCGCCTAGTGCACATTGTCGGAAACGTCACACCCCTTACCTTTACCGGTAGCCTCAGGCTACTAGCCTGTGCTTTCGGTTGTACAATGGCGTCAATAAAACCATACCAATTTGAGCCCAAATCAGACCCAGACAATTTTAGTGAAGATGATCGAGCAGAACCTGTTCAGTCCTCAAGAGTAAAGACTGCGGATCTATAGTGATCGCTACTGAATGGCACCATTACTTTTGTATTTTTAGAACGATTTGCCAAATATCTGTCGCAAGAATGAACTCTAAACATTGGCTTTACTAGTATCCAAATCAAACACAGAACCATGTTTAGCATGCTTGTAGATAAACAATACATAAAAGCTCTAATCAAAGAATAATTTACACTAATGCCAAGTTCACTGTTGAGATTTTAAAAAGTTTGTAACGTTAGGTGTTTGTCGAATAATGTTAATATGAATGAGCATTTAACAAACTGGTTTGCAGAGCCAAATGAACGTTGTCATCTGTTTACTTCCTTGCTACAAAGTAGGCTACAATTAACAACACAAACTATTACAGGAAAACACATCGACGAAAAATAAATCATACTTACAGGTTGTGGCCCGTAAACAGCTTCTGTTTTTAAATCCATCTTTCAGGACAAGCCGTTGTAAGAATCCTGCATTGAACTCGCGAAGATTGTGGAAGCTTTCCTCCGTGAAATGTGCAGCGGGAGCCGCACGCGCCCGCCTGTCTCGCGCAGCTGAACCGTGGCACATGTATTGCAAATACAGACGAATATTGTCCATTATGTCACATTTTCCGGTCTTCTCCTCCGACCCCTATCTGTCTCGTGCTTTGATTTATGATGGGCAGCATATATCTGCTGCAAATGCGACTGTGTTCCCCTCTGTCTCATACACACATAACATGTTGTATGTTAAACGCACTGCAACGCACCCCCGTCCCTAGGAAGGCTGAACAAAGTGGACCTGCAATCCGGATGAAAATAACAGCGTTTCGTCAGCATTGCGGAAACAACACTCCAGCCTACTAACTATACCACAACAACGCTTCCCTGCTGCAATACAAAATGGTATTTTATGTTTGGTGACGTTTCTGTCAAACCACTTACTGACAACCTAATTTGGCCATATAAGAACAAGAGGAACACAGTATGATTTCCAAAAGTAGCCAAAGTCTTTGGACCAAGACTGTAAGAAAGTTTGTTGAGGAGATAATTGGGAGCAAGTTGCGTAGAGAGTAGAGTAGAGAGTTCACTCATGTCTGAAACAAGGCTCAGATTAAGGGTGGTAAAAGAAACCCTCTGCTAACTTTTTAATGAGGGCACACTCAAGCCCCCAGAAAACATTCATGGAAATTTACAGACCTGAGCAACACTCACTCCAGCTATCAGCTAAATCAGTGTAGTCAAACAGATTTTGTGCAATTTGAAAATAAAATTGTTATTTTTGAAGGCAACAAACAAACTGAAACATTATCCCATTCATACTCTGCCAGGACAATAGACATATGAGAAGAGAGAGTTTCCTAATGCTCCAGATGAGTATTATTATCCTGAGGGTTTCACTAAATGGCAGCCTAGTAACATACTGCAGTCCATTCAAGAAAAAGAATCAGTGTTTATGAATGTGCACTGATATTTCCACCATTTAAATGGCACTCCACAAGTCAATACAACACTTACACTAGGGATGGGCATTCGATAAAATTTTCTATTAAATTTGTCGATCGTCGGGACTAAATTAACGATCGACTATCGATTAATCATTAATATTTTTATATTAATAAATATGGGCTATATTCAAATATTATATATAATATTCCCACTGCTATTAAAATTATTATATTAATTATTTAACTTTTTATAATTCAAAAATGCAATGAATACAAAAATACAGCGTGTTTTTCCTCGATGAGACCTTTATTACAAGATCAACTTGTGGCAGACAGTTAAACTACGTTCAGTTAGGCAAACCGAACATATTTGCGCGTGCATATGCGGTGCTCTAAAGCAGCGGAATCTGCAGCTGCGAGCCGGTGTTCTTAAACAGAGACCTCATTTGTTCCAAAATAATAATAATAATAATAATAATAATAATAATAATAATAATAATAAAAAAGAATCCTGTTAAACAATAACTTAAACAAAAAACATAATAATACTTAGATCTGACAGGTTTTGCCAAAATGTAACTCAAAACTAACCAAGCCAGAAGAAAGGGCCAGATATTAACCTTCCTAACAATTAGGCTAACTGAACAAATTAGGCTACTTAAAGGCTCGTGAAAAATAACTAACTTTAGTAACTCGCATACAACTTCTGCACCAGTCTACTGATTTTTGTTGAGAAATATAAGCATATAAGCATAAGCATATAATGACCAAGATGGCGGCGCGAGTAGATCGCGAGGCTCAGCGTCTCTCCAGATACTGCAATTTTCTGTTCATACAGAACAGTTGTGCCTTTACATCGTACACCCGTTGTGAGCTTTTGGATATTGGTTTGCGAATTTCCGACAGTTTTATGGACAATCTTCAACTCCTTCCTGAGATCGCTAGGACGCCCGAGGCTCTGCGCTCTGCCCAGCCAGGCTGAAGTGCACGCAGGAGGCGGCGTGATCGTAAACAAAGGCGCGGAAAGCGTGGAGGTCTACGGGCTAAGCTAACGCTTTCTCCTCATCGGCTCTCTTTACCCAGCATTTTCCTTGCTAATGTAAGAAACTTTTGAACTGTAACGTCCTAATCTTCACGGAAACCTGGTTAAACAGCGGATTACCGGACACCGCTATTGAGCTAGCGGGACGCCACACACTCCGGGCAGATAGAACATTAGATGGCTCCGGGAAGAGTAGAGGGGGTGGATTGTGCATTTATATTAACAAAGCTTGGTGCACAAACTCTGCTATTGTTGGGAGTCATTGTTCAGCTAACCTGGAGTTTCTCATGGTTAAATGTAGACCGTTTTATCTACCGCGGGAGTTCACTTCCACCATTATCACTGCGGCCTATATTCCCCCGGATGCTGATGCCAAGCTTGCTATGAAAGAACTTCATGCAGCCATCAGTAAACAACAGACTGATCACCCGGAAGCTGCGTTTATTGTTGCAGGTGACTTTAAATCACTCTAACTTAAAGTCAGTGCTACCCAAGTTTCACCAGCATGTTTCCTGCCACACCAGAGGAAACAAAACCTTAGACCATGTTTACATAAACATGGCAGGAGCTTACGTTGCAACACCCCTCCCCCACCTGGGACAGTCAGACCACCTCTCTTTGTTCCTCAGCCCCAAATATGCACCCCTCATCAACCGTGTGAAGCCATCAGTGAAGATCATCAAGGTGTGGCCTGCGGGGGCAGATTCCACACTCCAGGAAAGGTTTCTAAACACAGACTGGAGTATGTTTGCTTCTCAAGCCACCAGTGGCGCTCACACGGACATTGACTCATACACCTCCTCTGTATTGGATCATATCAATACCACCATCGACAGTGTTACAACCCAGAAACAGATCACCACATACCCAAATCAGAAGCCTTGGATGAACAGGGAAGTGCGACTCCTGCTCAAGTCACGCAATACTGCCTTCAGATCAGGTGATGCACAAGCCTACAGTACATCCAGAGCAAACCTGAAGAGGGGCATCAAAAAGGCCAAGCACTGCTACAAGCTAAAGATAGAGGGACACTTTTCCAACTCTGACCCTCGACGCATGTGGCAGGGCATTCAGGCCATCAGTGATTATAAACCCACCCACTCCACCCCCGCAGCCACTGTCAACTTCCTGAACGAGCTAAATTACTTTTATGCTCGTTTTGAAAGAGACAACAGAGAAACTGCCACCAAGCTCAAACCCTCAGATGACCACCCACCAATCACACTCTCCTCCACAGAAGTCTGCAGGCAATGAGCCGGATCAGCGCGCACAAGGCTGCTGGACCAGACAACATCCCTGGTCGTGTTCTCAGGGCATGTGCGGAGCAGCTCGCTGGGGTTTTTACAGACATTTTCAACCTGTCTCTTGCCCAAGCAGCTGTACCGACATGCTTTAAACGCACTTCCATTGTGCCAGTGCCGAAAAGCTCTAGCCCGAGGTGCCCTAATGACTAACGCCCTGTAGCACTCACACCCATCATTATGAAGTGCTTTGAGCGGCTGGTCCTGGAACACCTAAAAGACTCTCTACCATCCAAATTGGACTCACACCAGTTTGCCTACCGCAGCAATAGGAGCACAGAGGATGCAGTTTCCATGGCACTGCACTCTGTGCTCACCCATCTGGACCATAAGAACACTTATGCACGCATGCTGTTTGTTGACTTCAGCTCAGCATTCAACAGTCATCCCATCCAAGTTAATTGCCAAACTTGGAGACCTGGGGTGCGTTTCCCAAAACCATAGTTGCTAACCTGTTAGCAACTTAGGTCGTTGGCAATGGGAAATTGCATTGTAACCAGCAAAGTTGCTCACTTAGTTAGCAACTATGGTTTTGGGAAACGCACCCCTGGGCATCAACACTTCAATGTGTAACTGGATTTTGTACTTTCTAACTGACAGACCCCAGAATGTTTGATCAGGATCCACCTGCTCCACGTCCATCACACTCAACACTGGTGTACCACAGGGCTGTGTGCTAAGTCCGTTTCTCTACTCCCTCTTCACCTCCGACTGCAAGCCTGTGTATGGATCTAATTCCATCGTCAAGTTTGCAGACGACACTACGGTGATTGGTCTCATCAGCAACAACGATGCGACTGCCTACAGGGAAGAGATCCAGCACCTGGCCACATGGTGCGCTGATAATAACCTGCTCCTCAACACCACCAAAACGAAGGAGCTCATCATGGACTTCAGGAAAGAGTCAAGAGGCACACACGACACCATCCACATCAATGGAATGGCTGTTGAGCGTGTCTCCAGTTTCAAGTTCCTGGGGATCCACATCTCGGCGGACATGTCGTGGACGACCAACACCTCCAGCCTGGTCAAGAAGGCTCACCAGCGCCTCTTCTTCCTGAGGACACTGAGGAAGAATCAGCTCTCCTCGGCTATCCTGGTGAACTTCTACCGCTGCGCAATAGAAAGCATCCTGACCAACTGTGTGGCAGTATGGTATGGGAGCTGCTCTGTTGCGGAGCACAAGGCACTGCAGCTGGTGGTGAAAACTGCCCAGCGCATCACAGGGACTCCACTGCCTGCAATCGAGCACATCCAGAGGAAACGCTGTCTGCATCGAGCTCGCAGCATCCTCAAGGACTCCTCTCACCCAGCCCACAGACTGTTTTCTCTCCTGCCCTCCGGCAGGCGTTTCAGGATCCTCCGGACCAGGACCAGCAGACTAAAGAACAGTTTTTTCCCCAGAGCTGTCTCTTTATTGAACTCAAACCCCCGTTGATCCACTTCCCTCATTAACTGCTAACTCTCCTACCTCACAACTGCCTTCACTTTGTTATTTGCACTACCGACTGTTTATTACAGTAACAACTGTTTACTTATGCATCTTGCACTGCCATATCTTAACTGGATTATGCTCATTTGCACTGCCGACTGTATTTATAGTACCAATGTTTACATTTGCATTTTGCACCGTACTTCTAACTGTAATATGCAACCACTTTACACTGCACTTTTACACTTTTTTTTTCCGGATAGCTCTGTCCATAATTTATTGCACTACCCTAATCCACTGCTATATTCCTCATATTAGCCTAACATATTATTGTATACCTCTATCTGTAAAATTCTGTTTATAGTAATAGCCATCTGTATATTATATTCATAGTACATATTCACCTGTAAATTCTGTTTATAGTAATAGCCATCTGTATATTTATTCACTGTACATATTCCCCTTTAAATTCAGTTCTGTTTATAGTAATAACCGTCTCTCTATTTATACATATTTATATATATTCAGTACATTTCCATGTCCTGCACTTACGCAACCACTGTATATCCTGCACTTGCTGCTATTGCACTTCTGGTTAGACCTAAACTGCATTTCGTTGCCTTGTACTTGTACTTGTGTAATGACAATAAAGTTGAATCTAATCTAATCTAATGTTGACATGATCTGGGGTCAGACGCGACCGCAACCTGGTGACTGTCAGTCCAGCCGCCGAAAACACACGCTCTGAGGGGACTGACGTTGCTGGGATGCACAGGCATGTGCACAGGTATCTCCGTGGTAACTTGGCCAGCCCACCTTGATACTAGGTTGAGACTGAGAGCAGGATGCACCGCCACCAACATTAACCAGGGATGGATGCACTTTGTTTAAGTGGTACATCATTTGAGTCGTGGCCATGTTGTACTTATACACGGCATTGCAATGTTTGCAGTGAACTATTTCACTTTAAAAACTTTGAGAAAAACTTTTATGAGTATTTAGAACTGTCTTTTTCTTTTGAGTTCTTTCAACTGACACATTTGAAGTCATCTGTTGTTTCATTGTTTTGAGTTTTATGAACTTGTTTTTTTAGACAAACTTAAATTTAACCGAAACTGGGCTGGGATTTCTAATTCCCAGTATGCTTTGCCATGATACTCGGGGACAGTAAAAGTGTTATATTATGTTTTTTTGTGCAAGATTAACGTTAAGTGGGAGATTTAGTAGTGTTTAATGTTTTGTTATGCTAGTTCAGAGTTTCTGTTATGTTGGGGTTTTTTGTAGGGTTAAAAAATCATGGTGACGAGTAGAGCATGAGCTTAGATTGAGAACAGATACATGTTAAATGTATTATATTGCTGTCCTCATTCAGCCAGTGCTATGCTAATTCTACCAAAGCATTTATTAACACAAGGTGGTATTTATTGAATTAGCTAGTTAAAGCTAGTCAAGTTTCCACTATTAAAAATTTGACATTACATGATATTTTTAAGTTAACTTAATTGCATGAATTAGCCTACTCAAATATTTCAAGTTTATTTCCTTAAAGGGGTGGTAAAGCACACTCTTTCGAAGGCTTGATTGTGTTTGTGGGGTGCACTGTAACATGTGTTCATGCTTCGTTTTTAAAAAAATGCAGTATTTTTCATATATTTTACCTTTATTCTACACTGCTCTGTCCCTCCTTGTAAAAACGGTCTGATGGTTTCCGGATTCTATGAAGCCAGTCCCTCAAAAATACGCAATGGGCTCTGATTGGTTAGCTGGCCCAGTGTGCTGTGATTCGCTAACCGCCTAGTGAACATTTCTCGAAAGCGTCACGCCCCTTACCTCTACAGGTAGCCTCAGGCTTTGTGTACGCTAGCGTCAATAAAACCATACCAATTTGAGCCCGAATCAGACCCAGACAATTTTAGTGAAGATGATCGAGCAGAACCTGTTCAGTCCTCAAGAGTAAAGACTGCGGATCTATAGTGATCGCTACTGAATGGCACTATTACTTTTGTATTTTTAGAACGATTTGCCAAATATCTGTCGCAAGAACGGACACTAAACATTGCTAGTAGCGAAATCAAACACAGAACCATGTTTAGCATGCCTGTAGATAAACAATACATACAAGCTCTAATCAAAGAATCATTTACACTAATGCCAAGTTCGCTGTTGAGATTTAAAACAGTTTGTAACGTGAGGAGTTTGTCGGATAACGTTAAGTATGAATGAGCATTTAACAAACTGGTTTGCAGAGCCAAACAGCGCTGTCATGTCTACTTCATTGCTACAACGTAGGCTACAATTAACAACACGAACTATTACAGGAAAACACATCGACGAAAAATAAATCACACATACAGGTTGTGGTCCGTACTCGCGAAGATTGTGGAAGCTTTCCTCCGCGAGATGTGCCGCGCGTGCCCGCCTGTCTCGTGCAGCTGAAGGCTCATGTATTGCAAATACAGATGAATATAGTCCATTATGTCACATTTTCCGATCTTCTCCTCCGACCCCTGTCTGTCTCGTGCTTTGATTTATGATGGGCAGCATATATCCGCTGCAAATGCGATCGTGTTCCCCTCTGTCTCTTACACACATGAATATGACGTTGTATGTTAAAGGCACTGCAACGCACCCCCATCCCTAGGAAGGCTGAAGAAAGTGGACCTGCAATCCGGATGAAAATAACAGCGTTTCGTCGGCATTGTAAACAGCACTCCAGCCTACTAACCACAACAACTATTCCCCGAGGCGATACAAAATGGCCCCCCCTTATTTCATATTCTCGGAGGAGGGGTTTATGTAAATATTGGGACTGGTGATGTCAGCACACCCTGGAGGAATGTCTGTAGTCCCTACTGGCCGTTTGCTGTAGTCCTTAGAAATCGATTTCTTTAAAAGCAAATATCTCCCTTTGCTTTAAACTTTGAACTTTGTAACTTTGAAGATGTTGTTTATGCTCAAACAGCAACATTACACACTAGCTTAAGCTAGAAAAGTGAAATCGTGGTTTACCACCCCTTTAAAAGGGATTTTGACTATACCTACAGCTCTTAAAACCAATCAACCAGTGTACTTTTAAATAGGCTATTTCACATGGTCAGTGTTTTATTTTGTTCCCTAATGTCCACTTATAATGATAGTCATTCAAAATCATTAACCATTTCAAGATCAACCAATTTTGTTGTTACCAATACAGATTATAGATTTTTTTTGTCATGTCCGATTTTTTATTTTTTTTTATTTCTGCAGTTACAAATAATTAAATTACATTAGACTACAATTTAAAAACACAATATGGTTTTATAATAATAATTATTATTTTTACGTTCCTTAAAAAAAGACATTGATATGCAAATGTGGACGGTCATATGTTATTGTTATACGCTGGCAACAAATTCTCATTTTTTGTTTGTTTGAGTAAAGGTTTGGCATGGCCTTGGGGGCAGCTTTCCATTGTGAGCCTTAGAGTATTTTTTATTTCAAGCAAGCAAGGAAAATCCATGATATGTGTCTTTTAGAAGTGGGAGAAATGGCTGTGTATGTGTCTCTGAGAGCTGTGTCCTCCACACATGTATCCTCCTGCCTATAAGAGTCAAGAAAGTGAGGGGATAAAAAGACTAGCCTGCTGATTAGCTGCTCCATAAATGAGACTACACTAATCCCTGAGAGAGAAAGAGGGAAAAGCCCCAGTCCAGCGCCATCCCAGAAGGCCTTGCACACACCAAAACACAAACACACAAAGGCAACCATCAGCAACCACATCTCTCATTCAGTTTCTACCTACAGAGTCGGTATCCGTAACAGAATATGCTGAACAGACAGAGATCATATAACCAATGAGCAGAGGAAATGCCAAATCATCACTTCAGCAGCCTATTAAATCCTCTCTGAAGTGCTTCAAGGGTGAAAATAAAGTGTCAGTAAAGGACGATAGCCTATCTTCTGCAGACTTTTGCCCAAGGATGATTGACAGCTTGGCCCAGTTTTCACTGTCCCTTTAAATTTAAACAGCGGTGGCAAAAAAAACAGACTGATCAGGAATTCATACTGTTGCAGCAAATACCAAACTGGACATGCTCAATGCTGATGTCAAAAGCGGATGAAGATGAGTGGATGCAGCAGAATTCCAAACACAGCATTGCGTACTGTATTCTGTGCTAATTAGTCCACTGTTGCATAATGGAAGAAAAACACTGCTAAAAACACCAGCACAGTTGCTCAGCAGAATACAGTTCTGCAGAATACAACACATTATTACCAGACAGATTGCACTTAAATATGTGTCCTGAGAAATGACTATGGCCCACATCTTTCAGTGCAATCTGTCTGGTAATAATGTTTGTTGTTGTAGTCTGCAGAACTTATGCTGTTTGGATGGGACTAACATGTTTGATCTAACAATGGAAGATGGGGAGTGTTTAGGAAATATGTTTAGAAAATTCAGAAATTCCTTGCAGCAGTTTTAACCATGAAAACTTCTTGTCACCTATCAATTAGTGTTGTCACAAATATAAATTTTTCAATAATATTGATTCTGAATAATTGAAATAGTTTAAATACCAATTTTCTGCAGTATCGATACTAGGGCTGTGTTCGATGCATCAACACAACGGTCATCACACACTCCTTGCCAAGATGAATATCAGTAAAACTGCTTCTGTATTGATTCGACAACATGTGCACAGATGTGTGGAATGCACTTAATTCAAATACAATAACAGCATTTAAAAAGTTAATGAATAGTGAATAGTGGAAGATGTGTCTGAAGCTAATGAACAGGATAATAGGGCTATGCGATTAATCAAACTTTAGTTTTGATTGCGACATCCAACAATCATGAAAAATGATAGTCGAGATAAAAATTATCATTTTGCCGCATTACGTTCCTTTCCTTTAAAGTAGTGAGTTTTCACCTCTCATTAAAAGCCCAAGTTTAAGCCCAGATCAGTCAAATCTTGTAATGTGAATGTCTGTTGTAATAAGAAGTCTGCTGTGGGACATGCTTTATATAACAAAAAAAGTGCAGTGAATTATTAAGCAGTGATTACTAAGCAGAAAAAAAATTAAGCAGTGAATTGTTTCCCAGGTGGCTTTCTGTACACCTTGTATCGAAAAACAAACAAGTAAAGTAGGCCTATACTTGGAGCTATGGGTCAGCTAAATGGTTGATTTACATTTCATTTCTCAAATAGGCGATTAGCTGAATACTATACCGTTACATAGACTTACAGGAAAAACCTAAAACATTGTTTATTTAATTTGTATATATTTCTATTGTATCTGCCCTATTGTTCGTAATTACCTTCTGCTGTTCATACTGCAGAGATCCTGGTCAACTGCCTACTCTGCCTAGTTAGCAACAGCCCTGTTTGCAGTGTTCAATAAACAGCTGCTATACTAAATTCTGTTGAGAATTTTAATTCGGTACTGACCTGTAACGTGATATGTATTGTATCGTGGCCTTTGTATCGTACCATGACTAGTACCAGCTGTGTTTAAACAGCTGGGAGAAAAAGCGGATGTGTGTCTATATTAGATCTGTACATAAGGTCTTAAAGTGACAGTAGCCTAATAAACCTGCTGCCGCTTGTCATTAATGTTAATCTAGTCGCCCATGGTCCATTGGCTGAACATCTGATGCATATGGCACACTTTTCTGGAAACACTTCAGGAGTTTCATTTGATTGGTTGAATTCTACAGGATGCCCACGAGACGCGTGTGTTGCGTTCTTTAACGGTCCTCCTGGAAACAAATTCTATAGCGCCAAACCACCTCGTGGAAGAAGAACGCTGTCGTGTTTACAACTGTGACAATGAATGCTTACCAGGATCAACTAAATGCTTGAATTTCAAAAGTATGTGAAGTTCACGGCTCCATTGTTGCAGTAAACTTTGCACAACGTTCTTGAATGAATAATTTATAGATGCACGCCGGTCTGTTATTGCAGGGACATAGACTTTACATTTTAACGCCCCTAATGACGCGGAACAAAAACTGTGATTGGTTGCGTTTAGGGATGCACCGATATGAACATTTTGCCCGATACCGATAACTGACAATTATTTATATTTGAAAGCCGATACCGATAACCAATAATTCTTTAAATTTGAAAGCTGATAACCGATATATTGGCCGATAAATCTAAATACAAATTTTTATAAACTTTGAGAGTCTGATTACAAAAACAAAAGGCTCACCATTAAAAGCCATGTCCCAAACACTTCAACATAAATCAAACCTATACAGTACAGTAGCCTATTTGAACCAGTGTAAGATTCCTTACCTTTTCAAATTAACAAATTAACACTCCTATGGCCAACTCACTTTATTAAAAAAAAATGGTATATGTCTCAGCTGAAGGAAAAAATACATTATCTATCGGCTTGACTATATCGGTCAAATTTTCTTATCGGACCGATAACGATAACATCAAAAATAATCATTTATCGGCCGATAAGGATATGTTTCTGATATATCGTGCATCCCTAGTTGCGTTACATGTCAGTCAAACGTCCTCTTGTTGATTGCAGGTCAACCCCTTGACTAATGTTAATCAAGCAACAACAAAGAGAAAATCACTCACAGCTCTCCACTGAATAACTTAAGTAGCTTTAATAAGAATCAGTGTATATATAATTTATACAGTGATGTTTTATTTTTTACTTTTGTTTATTCAATTTCTTACTTGAATACTACTGTAAAATAAAAATCAAATAAAGCACAGTTTATTATATTGTATTTGTAATGTGCATCTTTGTTCGTATTTTAATAACAAATATAAAATAATGAAAAATAAATTTCATCTTCACCCGTCTCTATTTTGGCCTAAATGGTCTGTCATTCTTTTTTATTTAATTAGCTTGTAAGACTACATTTTTAAAATTGGGAAATTATTTTGGCTGTACTGCTCAGTCACTTACAAAATAGTAAAACCAACATGAAAAACTAAACATTGTGAATCGTGATTTTCCTAAAAATAAATTGTAATATATTTTGCCATATCGCTGTACTGTAAAATAACTTGTGAACTATTTGTTTTTTTATTAACAGTGTAGTAGCTTTCTGTGGTAAATTGCAGAAGTAGGGCAAGATCACGAGAAGAGAGGCAATCTATGGCAGAAGCCAGGCTGGAGGACGTGCTGCACAGAGGTTATGGCGGTCCGGTCCACTGAACTCCAAACACTGCTGAGGTGGTACATTGAGCAGAGCACCATGCTAAAGCCCAGAGAGACTCAGGCTAATGAAGCGTCTCTTAGTTACGGGAAAAGAAAACAAGATATTAACTGAAAACCATGAGACTCAGCTCTAAGTGAAAGTGAAAGGCTGTAAATTCTGCTAGTTACTTTGAGTGATGGAAAGAGACTGACCTTGAGAGAACTGGCTGAGGGGCTCTAGATGGACAGGCAAAGCTTGGCCTGTGTGACATCAGCGTTAGTCTTATAAGGTCAGTGGTCTCCAGGACAAAAACACAATGTTCTTTCAGAGCCTTTGTGTTTCTCCGACTAAATCTGCAGCATTTATTTCCATAAAAGGATAAACCAGTTGCCCTTGCAGAAGTATTTGTGAATAAACAAAAGCTCAAAATATTTTATGCATAATCAACACTGAATATGCTGAAGTCTCCAGAGTCTTGGTCACAACATTTAAAGAAAATAAAACTCGTTTCCAAAGTAAAGTAATAACTGTATCCTTTTATTTAATTAATTTAAAGGGTTAGTTCACCCAAAAATGAAAATTCCAAACCCATAAGACTTTCGTTCATCTTCAGAACACAAATTAAGAATTTTTTTATAAAATCCGA
This sequence comes from Romanogobio albipinnatus, assembly GCA_023566225.1. Taxonomy (NCBI): domain Eukaryota; kingdom Metazoa; phylum Chordata; class Actinopteri; order Cypriniformes; family Gobionidae; genus Romanogobio; species Romanogobio albipinnatus. The sequence continues at coordinate 37,207,224 of CM042242.1, forward strand.
GAGCTCCCTGACCCCTCAATAGACAGCTTTATTTAATTAACACTTTCAAGCGACGAGAATACTTTTTGTGCGCAAAAACAGAAATACTTTATTCAACAATTTCTTCTAGCCTGTGTCAGACTCTTACACTGTTGACGTAGTGTAAACAGTGCAGTGTTTTCTAGTTCTACGGCAGAACGACTCGTTGACTCGTTGCTATTTTTGTTTGTTTTTGCACACAAAAAGTATTCTCATCGCTTCATAAAATGGAGGTTGAACCACTGTAGTCACATGGATGATTTAACAATGTATTTACTACCTTTCTGGACCTTGAAAGTGTTTATTAAATAGGTGTCTATGGAGGGGTCAGAGAGCTCTCAGATTTCATCAAAAATATCTTCATTTGTGTTCCGAAGGTCTTACGGGTTTGGAACGACATGAGGGTGAGTAATTAATGACAGAATTTTCATTTTTGGGTGAACTAACCCTTTAAATAATGTAATGGTTATTTTATTAATTTAAATACTTCATATGTTTATTTTATTATTATTAAATATTAAATAAGTATATATATACAGGTGCTGGTCATATAATTAGAATATCATCAAAAAGTTGATTTATTTCACTAATTCCATTCAAAAAGTGAAACTTGTATATTAAATTAATTCATTACACACAGATTGATATATTTCAAATGTTTATTTCTTATAATTTTGATGATTATATCTGACAACTAAGAAAAATCCCATATTCAGTATCTCAGAAAATTTGAATATTACTTAAGACCAATACAAAGAAAGGATTTTTAGAAATCTTGGCCAACTGAAAAGTATGAACATGAAAAGTATGAGCATATACAGCACTCAATACTTAGTTGGGGCTCCTTTTGCCTGAATTACTGCAGCAACGCGGCGTGGCATGGAGTCGATCAGCTCAGGTGTTATGAGAGCCCAGGTTGCTCTGATAGTGGCCTTCAGCTCTTCTGCATTGTTGGGTCTGGCATATCGCATCTTCCTCTTCACTATGGAGTTAAGGTCAGGCGAGTTTGCTGGTCGAGTTTCCATAAAGTTGGTCAGCAGCAGGAAGCACGAAGTGCTCTAAAACTTTCTGGTATACGGCTGTGTTGACCTTGGACCTCAGAAAACACAGTGGACCAACACCAGCAGATGACATGGCACCCCAAACCATCACTGACTGTGGAAACTTTACACTGGACCTCAAGCAATGTGGATTGTGTGCCTCTCTTCTCTTCCTCCAGACTCTGGGACCCTGATTCCAAAGGAAATGCAAAATTTACTTTCATCAGAGAACATAACTTTGGACCACTTTTTTTCCTTTTTGTCTTAAGCACAGGCAAGACACTTCTGACGCTGTCAGTTGTTCAAGTGGCTTGACACAAGGAATGCGACAGCTGAAACCCATGTCTTGTATACGTCTGTGCGTAGTGGTTCTTGAAGCACTGACTCCAGCTGCAGTCCACTCTTTGTGAATCTCCCCCACATATTTGAATGGGTTTTATATCACAATCCTCTCCAGGGTGCGGTTATCCCTATTGCTTGTACACTTTTTTCTACCACATATTTTCCTTCCCTTCGCCTCTCTATTAAAGTGCTTGGACACAGAGCTCTGTGAACAGCCAGCCTCTTTTGCAATGACCTTTCGTGTCTTGCCCTCCTTGTGCAAGGTGTCAATGGTCGTCTTTTGGACAACTGTCAAGTCAGCAGTCTTCCCCATGATTGTGTAGCCTACAGAACTAGACAGAGACCATTTAAAGGCCTTTGCAGGTGTTTTGAGTTAATTAGCTGATTAGAGTGTGGCACCAGGTGTCTTCAATATTGAACCTTTTTCACAATATTCTAATTTTCTGAGATACTGAATTTAGGATTTTCCTTAGTTGTCAGTTACAATCATCAACATTAAAAGAAATAAACATTTGAAATATATCAGTCTGTGTGTAATGAATGAATATAATATACAAGTTTCACTTTTTGAATGGAATTAGAAAAATAAATCTATTTTTTGATGATATTCTAATTATATGACCAGCACATGTATTAAATATACAGTGCTGTGCAAAAGTCTTGGGTATTTACACGTTAGTATTTTCACCAAAAAAAATGATTTTAGCCAGTTATTTATATCTTTTGCTGTAGTGTATCAGTAGGAAATGTCAGTTTACTTTTGTAAACATTCCTTTTGCCATTAATTGTAATAAACCAGTGAGATTTTTGTATGCACAAGGAGTCTGATCTCACCGTCATCAAGTCCATCTGGGATTACATGAAGAAACAGAAAAAACGGAGACAGACTAAATCCAGAAGAACTGCAGAAACATGTCTATGGTGCTTGAAGAAACCAACCTGCAAATCTACCTGAAAAACTGTGCAAGTGTACCTAGGACAAAAGCAAAACCTTTTAAACGCAAAGGGTGGTCACACCAAATATTGATTTGATTTAGAGTTAATCGATAAATAAAATCTATTAATGAATATTTTTGAAACCATCCTCAATTTACAACATTTTTACACGTGCCTAAAACTTTTCACAGTACTGGAACTTTGCGCTTCCAATATTGTTTACGCGTTAGGACAGTATGTGGAGAGTAGGTGGTCTTTTGTGGCTTTTTAAATACATTTGACCACAATGCGTTTTCGACTACCTCTGGGAGTAGTTGAAAGTGAACAACGAACAAGCTCAAAACGTTTTAGACCCCGTTTACACCTGTATTTATCGATGTCCACTAATGATCCGATCGACCAAAACGTATCTTAATACCAGGTATAAACCAAGCAGCAACCTTCCGGTTTCTCTCTTGAATCCAACACGGAAGTGACTTAAACTGCAATTCATCGACTGGCTGCTAGAGACATAACTCATCTGTTTAAATTATATCAAAAAATTAAAGTTCTGCTAAATTAAGGTTGTAGCCACTTGAGTGACAGCTGGATTGCCACTATTGTCGAGCTAGGTGGGTGTGATTTCATCAACCAGGCACCTCAGCTCCACCCACATCCCACCTCTTTGCCCATTTTAGGTTATCCGGTTAGCCAAGAGTCTCAGCTGCCACTTTGGGCTTCAAAAATGCTCTTCAGAAACCTGCGGGTGATGTCACGGACACTACGTTCATTGTTTTATACAGTTAATGGTGTAAACAGGGCCTCTGACTAAATCTGCGACATTTATTTCTATATTAAGGATAAACCAGTTGCCCTTGCAGAAATATTTGTGAATAAACAAAAGCTCAAAATATTTAATGCATAATCAACACTGAATATGCAGAAGTCTCCAGAGTCTTAGTCACAACATTTGAAGAAAATAAAACTGGATTACTGTGTTACACGCCACAGCCGAAATAACGCAAGTTACACCCGCAAATGGCGAGCCTTGATTATGATCCCTTAAATGTCACCCTTGTCTTGTCTGAACTTGCTCGTTCGTCTTTGGCTCAAGCTTCACGTTATTATTTCCTAGACGTAGTTTTGGTATTGAGGTCAAAGTCCACTTGCCTTGTGTTCGCAGATTTGACGTGTTTCCCCTGATTACAGCGACTTTCTTCTGGCATGTTCTGCAGACAGGGTGACCATCTTCGATTAAGTTTACCTCAGGACTTTTGTAAAAGCCAAAATATGACAACACTTCAGATTTGGTCCTTTTAGAAGGCTGAAAAATCTCCCTGCGCTGTCACTGCCTTCTGCCATAATTCTCATTCAAAAAACAGCCTGCACCAGACGGATTCTGGTTGGACAGGATTTACCGCAAGTTTTCAAAATCGTGATAATCACACGCGGTTTTAATGATAATTAAATTTGAAATGATATTAATAACAGTCAGTACATTTTATCGTGGTTTATCTTGGAACCGGTAATCATTTCATCCCTAGTCTTCATAAGACAGTTCAAGATTACATAGACATGACAGGAAGCCTTCACACACACAGATCTCCTTCTAAAGCCTTGTCTGTGACTAAAAACATTTGTAACTGCAATTACGAAGTCATGAGTTCAAATCATCCATTTCCAGGATGGCTGCTGAGTTACTCCCTTCTTAACTTTTCCAAACTGTGGCCAAGTGATTTGTTGTCACATATGAGCTACCCCAACGCTCAGCTAACATCATCACTACATCATTTTCAGGGAAGAAGAAACGGCTCTAACCAATCACATATATACACAAGAGCAAATAGATTGTAAATAGATTCTGTGTTAGATATCCTAAAAGCTAAGCATATGATTTGGCTATAGGGTATTCATAAAAAAACCCCAAAGGTATTGATAACCGATAACAAAACACTGAACACTGACTTTGAACTCACAATTTGAACTAAAAAACATGCATGTTATTCAATCATTTCTTAACTCATAAAACCTACTAAATTACACTTCACCAACACAGAGATGACTCAAAACATATTTTTCAGCTCTTAAATAAATATTTCCCAATATACACTGTAAAATCCAACAGTGATTCTAACTAACACTTTTAGTTAACTTTACTTAATGTATTAATTTAATTGTAAAAATCTAGTAATATGTACTATTCACATACTATGCTTTGTTTACTCAGAAAACCCAAGTTAAGATTAATTGATTGGTTTGAGTGCCATTTTGTCAAGCAAAAAAACTTTTTAAAAAACTAACCATTATGGTGATCAGTGTTCCCTTTGGTTGGGCACTGGGAACATTCATATTATTGTAACTCTCTTCCTATTGATGCAGCGATGCAACAAGAAACCAGTTATTTGGTTTCAAAGGAAGATAAGTAATAAATAGGTTTTAAAAGCTGACCTAACTTCTGACTGAATAATTAACTATAGTTAATGATCAGAAAAAAACTTTTAATAGCAACCAATGTAAATCTTCCCTTCATGTCGTATAATGATCGTTTGCAATTTTATTTCTAATGCTTACATCATAAACACCTTGTGAAACTTTTAATTGGGTTGATATAATCCACCTATATTTGTAACAATATCTTGCTTGAGTCACACACAGACTTCAACATTCAGCATGCAAAACACAACAGTGGTAACAACTATGGTAGCTACTAAGTCCATTGTAAATCTAAAGTAAAAGATCAAGTACTCTCTACAGTTCTTTTTTAGTTACTATAACTTTTGTATAAGTGAACTATACTAACTAAGCATTTGTTAGCACAACATACTATTCCTATTTCACTTTTACTTGTTTTTTAAGGCAATCGGTTTGCATGTTAATTCGATTTTCCAGTGTACCAAATATATAACTCTAAAACTAAATCGTTTTTTTTAGCTCAAGAGTGCATCATAACTTTACTATCCTGCAAAAACACCCGGGAAGCTTTAGTCCTGTTACTATAACATGTTCCCAAAATGTTTAACAATAAAATAATGTTACTTGAAACAGTTGCCATAATAAAATGTTTTGCACAACAATTTCTCTGACATACAACAGAATACAGAAAATATTGTTTAAACAACCAAAACAACAAGCAACAAATGCCTTGGAGGACTTTGAAAATTGTCCTCATTAACTCACCTCCTTTCAAAACTGACAAATTGATTTACTTTCACTGTATGAAAAGAAGCAATGAAAACGAATGGAGAACGAGCTATCATTCAGCCAACTTCTTTTGTGTTCCATGAAAAAAGTCATGCTTGTTTTAAATGGTCTGGGGTGAACTATTTCTTTAAATACATGGTTTCTGAACTCTAATTTAAATTAGGCTACATTAAACAGCTCTGTATGACACACCAGCTGACTCTGACAGCTGACCGTGTCTCAAACCCTAATGAGCTGCCTACCTAGACGGTATTTGTGGGTTTGACAAACGTATCCATTTGATGCTCAAAATGTTAAGAAAGTTCCAGACGCGTCTATGATGACCAAAAATGCTGTCTAGGTAGGCAGCTCACTAGGTTTTGCGACACAGCCACTGACTCTCTGGCTTTGCAGCGTGTTTGGCTCATCAACTTCATATAACGCAACCGACAGTTTCAAGATAAATAAATTAAAGGGGCAGTCCAATAACACAAATGTCACCCCATATAATGCTAATATTACCTTAAGCGAGTTGTTTTTGTGTAATATCTGCTCAGGTTGAAGCGGTCGGACTGGTTGCTCGTTAGCTGCTTAGCTAGAAGGTCATTCGCAATCGACTGAGAGAAATAAAGCCTCCTGAATGAACGTGTGCTCCATAAATTACCTTGTCACTGATGTTTTCAGTGCCGTCAGGGTCTCCTCCTCCTCCTCCTCCTCCTCGTCGTCTCAGCTCCGTCATTTTTGCTTATTTCAGTCTAAATTATACATAGATATCGTCGGAGGTCCGTGTTAAAATGAAGCAGAGCGGGGTTCGTGTCAGTCTTAGTAATCCGGTTAATATTACCGACTGTGACCATCAAAGTGTCTCCCGCGGCAGGTGGAGGGAGGGACAGACAGCCTGCGTGCATTTGTTTATTCCCGCAGATCTGCTGCTGTTTTGTTAGTTAAGTGAGAGACCAACCTCCCTCTCTCTCTCTCTCTCTCTCTTTCCCTGTCCCTATGTCTCTCTCTCTACCTCTCTCACTCACTCGGTGACTCAACATAAAGAGGAAACACTGCTCCACTCTGCGGCTGGAGTTCTCGAACTCTTACGACAGTCCAAATGTGTCTGTTTCTGTGCACGTTGTGCAGTCAAGACATCTCACCACCACCACAATGTTCTTTTTTTAACCCTGAACCTAAAACTCTCACACAGTCGTTTTTGGACTGTATACTGGCTCTCCTATAATTGTTAACGCATTAAAGTTAATCATTATCCGTGGGAAGTTTCATTTAAGCTAATGTCTAGGTATTTAAGCCCTCCTTTAGGTTTTTTAAAGATCACAAAAATATTGCATTGAATGAATGAATTGAATTACTAGAAATAAGAAATGTATATATAAAAAATCTTATTATGAGAAAACTATCCTTGGAACTTTTGTTTTATATGTGATGATAGCTAGCCTACAAGAAAATGTGTAAATTGATCAAGTCTTCTGAAAACGACATGCATAAATAGAAAGATCTGTTACAACAACATGTACAAATTCTCACCTTACTATTTTAAGGTGTCGTTGTCACAGTGTAATTATATATAATTTAAGTACAGACTGAGTAATATTAATTAACTACATAGGATTAGGGTAGGATTTGGATGAAGGTTAGTTGCATGTAATCATATGCATGATAATAATGCATATGCAAAAGTGTAACGTGCAAACGTTACCAAATTCTCTCATCAAACTCACCCTCATGTTGTCCCAAACTTGCATTTATGTTAACAAATAGTCTATAACCTTTGATTTGAATAATGTATTAGTAAATGTTGAAATTAACATTAACAAAGATTAATAAATGCTGTAGAAGTTCTTATATTAGTTCATGTTAACTAATGTAGTCAATAAATGTTAACTAAAGGGATAGTTCACCCAAAAATGAAAATTCTGTCATCATTTGAAGAATGTTTGTGACAAAGCAGAGCGCAACCATTGACTACCATAGTATTTGTTTCCCTACTATGGTAGTCAATGGTTTCTCTATCTGCTTGGTTACAGACATTCTTCAAAATATCTTCTTGTGTGTTCAGCAGAACAAAGAAACTCAAACGGATTTGGAACAACTTGAGGGTGAGTAAATGATGACAGAATTTTCATTTTAGGGTGAACTATCCCTTAATGAAACCTTATTGTCAAGTGCTACCATTTGTCTAGATCAATGTGTACACACAAGGCACAGCAATTGAGTTTGCTTTCATTCATTTTTGTGTTCAAATAGAAATGTCATGATTCTGTACTATATTTGAGATCATAACAGAGGGATATTAAAAATGTATTTTTAACTCTGTAGTAATAAAGGATATCAAAGTGCCATAGCAAAGAGATGTGTGGTTTTGGCACGTCAGATTGTAAGAGTCTCTCACTTGCTTTCTCAATACAGTGCTGCGGTTTACTGGACACCCAAATTTAAACATGCATGTTGCAAGAAGTCTTAAGGATTCATGTTCCACTAGAATGGATCGCTCCTGGAAACCAGTCATCAAACACCTCAGCCCTTTCATCAGAGACTTAATACTGGGCTTTGTTGAGCTTCCAAGCACAATGAATGCTGTCTTGATGTATTCAACAGCTTTGATTCCATTTTTTTATTTAAAAAGTGTGAATTCACGTGTCCCATATTTTTATACATTTTCTAAAGTCTTCCTATTTATAACGAAGTTCCTGGCCTACTAGATTTTATATTTATATACTGCATTGGAAGTAAAAAAAAAAAAAAAAAACTAATTTGAGGACACTGGTGGTGGTAAACAGCAAGTATTTAATTGAAATTAAATTAAAAAGTATGAGTACCATATCTATTGCGTCATAATAACAGGTATAAGGGTTATTTATGGGGGGGAATGGGGTTCATGTAATTGTTTTTCAACACAAATATACAATGAACATTCAGCTACCACAGTTTTGCACACTAGATACTGTAGTAATGCAGTCTATCACAAGACCACCAAACAGGGACAATCCGTGTGTATTTCATCAGTTCTGGGATCAGTCCTCAACATCCATACATCGAATATAAAAGTCATTCCAGTCATGGGACATGTTCTCTATATATCCGCCTAAAACTGTACACAAAACCTTCAGGATCGACTCGTTAGATAATGCCATAAAAATGAGCCAAACAAAGAAAGAAAAAAACAAATAAAACAATGCCAAAAACATGTACAATACACTGACACAAAGTCAGCTGTGTTAGACATGCAACAAGTAACCAAACTTGCTGAGAAAAAAAAATAAATCATAAAAAAGAAAACCTTATAATTGCATAAATACTTTGTACAGTTCATCTCACTGTAAAGAAATGCACCCTTTCAAAATAATAGCCCACAACATAAAAATGCATCTGATAAAACAGTGATTACTCCATGTCTTTGTCTCATCTACATGTCAAGGTGCAAAAATCATTTCAGACTGATATAGCCGTTTGATCTTTGAGCTGCTTGTTGACAGCAAAATCCCAACAGCTTTGTGATGTTTTGATTGCACACTGAATTACAGTACATTAATATAGAATAATTCAACTATAACGAGTGCATATTAGGCTGTACGAAAATCATACAACAGTGAATAAAACAACTGCAACGGTAACATTTTTCATCTTTTTAAAGTTGTGTCAGACAGTTTAAAGAAAGAAAGAAAGAAAGAAAGAGAAAGAAATTCTCTCTATTAATCAAAGCAGCACTTTTGATAGGTATTGCCCACAGTATCAAAAAACAAAAGGAAAAAAGAACAGATGAAACAACAAACCTATTATTTCATAGTCTTACCTAAGGTACGGAGAAACTAGGCTTCCAGTCCTTCAAAAAGTGTTAAATCCCTTTTTCTTTACACGTGACGACTTTCAAGCTACAGTCTTTCATCAAATGTATATGGAGTTAAAACATCAGTAACTATTGCTTTTGATCATCTACAGACGTTTAAACTGGTGCAACATCGCAAACGGTTAAAATTGAAATGTTAGGAATAAGACAGAATAGTGAAAAAGTAAAAAACAAAGCTAGTGACACAAAGAAAGTAACATTTAAGTCATCTAATTCCTATTAGTTAAGAATAACAGATAAAGAATTGCATTAAGGACTGTCAGAGAAGTAAAACATCCAATCTTAAAACAAGTATTAACTCTCTACACTTCTGAAACATATTTTATATTATAGTCCATCAACTGACGTTCTGTCTTTGAAACCTATATAAAAAGGTTAAAACATTTAAATGAATCCTGCCATTAAAAAAACTACAACATGATTTAAAGTGGTAAAAATCATCAGTCTTTGATTCTAAATTCAAAATGTACATACTTTCACTGATCTACTATTAAAATATATGATAGTAGTTACAAATCAAGGCAGTTTGGCAACAAAATATATATATATATAAAATAAAATAAAAAACTCAAGTCAATGGCAACTGGCTGATACTGTGGGCAACACTTCAACAGAACATATAAAATGAACATAATAATTAAGCATTTGCATAACTAGACAAGCTAGTAATGTCAACCCACAAACATTTATCAACATTCATAGTCCCCAATATTATTCCCGCTGGGATGCTGTGACTTATGACATCGACTACACACACACACACACTCACATTTTTGTTCTTTTAAAGCCAAGAGTGATTTTTAACATACTGTAATACTATATTACAAGCAATGTGTTGTTTTCATTTCTTCTGTTATCTCTTAATAATGACTTTTTGTTTCACTGTATCTAGTTAAAAATGCCATTGTTAAGTATTTACAATATAAACAAATGTCATCTCGTTTCATCAGGAAGCGTTTTATACGCATTGGTTTTTCTAAATCTAAACATTGCTGACTTTGTGGATGATGCCAATGAGATGACGGCGCAAACTGCAAAAGAAAATGCATGAAGGGAAAAGTAAACTAACCATCGTTTCTCTTTAATGTTCACACTTCTGCAATAAATGAAATTATGAGCATTAGTGATCCCCATTTTGGTCTACGGTTTTTTGAGGGTGGTTGGGTGTTTTGAGCTTTGGGCATGTGATGCAGGGTGAGGGGGATCTAGTTTCTCGGGCTTTCTTCAGAGCCCCGCTCATGCTGCAGGTTGTAGTAACAGTTCTGACACACACGCACAGGAGAGGAGATTTTCAGCCGTTTGATCTCAGACTGAAAGCGACTGCACCTGAGGGAACGAGCAACAAATTGTAAAACACTGAAAACCAGCTGAAAATTATTTTAATTATCAAGACATTTGAAAGATTATTTAACAGATAATTTCTAAAACGCATATAAACAAAACAAATCCAAACATAAAACAAAACAAAACACAGTTGCAGTGGTCTTTTCCCAATTGGTATAATAAATAAATCATATCATTCATATAATATAATATAAAAAAATAACACTTAAAATATATTTTGATCATATATTATAAATACTAAACCACAAATAATCTGTCTTACTTCTGGCAGAAGACCTGGCCACAGTTTCTGCAGTGGTGGCGTCTTTCAGTGAGGGAGAAACGCACTGTGCATCCGGAGCAGCTGTCCACCTGTTCATCCTTCACCCAGTGATCTGCAGTAGAGCGTCCTGGTTGATCACTGACAGACCAGCTGAACACACGGCCACGGCCGTCGCCTACCAGGATCTTACTGTGGTCTCTGAGTATACAAGAACATCTTGTTATCATCTTCAATTTTAGCTATTTGCTGTTTATGATCGATTTTATGTTATTGAACTCTGAAACCAGAACGAAAAACTTTCTCTGGTTCTGTTCTGAAACCAGAACGAAAAACTTTTTTTTGGTTTGAATGATCTGAATATGTTCTCGGCCATGTCAAACTGTGACTGGCTTGATTGCATGTTCAAGGCTTACGTTAAAGGGATAGTTCACCCTAAAACGAAAATTTGATGTTTTTCTGCTTACCCCCGAGGCATCCAAGATGTAGGTGTCTTTGTTTCTTCAGTAGAACACAAATGAAGATTTTTAACTCCAACCGTTGCCGTCTGTCAGTCGTATAATGCATGTGAATGGGGTCCAATTCTATTAGAGTAAAAAAAACATGCACAGACAACTTCAAATTATACCCTGTGGCTTGTGACGACACATTGATGTCTTAAGACACGAAACAATCGGTTTCTGCGAGAAACCGAGCAATATTTATGCTATTATTTCACCTATTATCAGACGAATGTCATCAGCTCTCCAGACCGCTATAACTTCCTGCGAATAAGGTCAAAATACCGGCGCGGTCATAGGTATATACATAGATGCCTCATTAGTGCCTGTGCGGACTGGTCGAATGAGGATTCTACGTATATATTTCTATGATCGCGCCGGTATTTTGACTTTATCCGCAGGAAGTTATGGCGGTCTGGGGAGCTGATGACATCCGTCTGAAATGAGGTGAAATAATAGCATAAATACCGTTCGGTTTCTCGCAGAAACTGATCGTTTCGTGTCTTAAGACATCAATGTGTCGTCACAAGCCACAGGGTATAATTTGAAGTTGTCTGTGCATGTTTTTTTTTTTTTACTCTAATGGAATTGGACCCCCATTCACATGCATTATACGACTATTATTAAAAATCTTCATTTGTGTTCTACTGAAGAAACAAAGACACCTACATCTTGGATGCCCTGGGGGTAAAAATTTTCATTTTTGGGTGAACTATCCCTTTAAATATTGTTGCTATATGCCCGAAAATTTTACTGTATCAATCGTTTTTATGGATCAAATTTCACAATCTTTTTTGGAAGTGGATGGAAACTTGGCTAATGTTAAATCACACTAGAAATCAGTTCTCTCTTTTATCCAGCACAAACACAGAGCACCTACTTTGAAATGGCAAGTGAGGTGATTTCCGCAGGATGAGCGTTGTCCTTGCGGTCAAACGCTGTGTGCATGGTGAGTTTGCTCCGGAACACCAGCTGTCTCTCCCATCTGTAGCCTGTTCAGGAGACAAAGCAAAGAGTAAAGAACATGCCAGTTGCTCACATAAAAACACTATCATAAGAATCCTCCAAAACAAGAGAAGAGCACTTGTATGACAATGCTAACGAGAAACTTTAAAGTTAATAGCCACACTTCTGAAATCTATCGAATTTAAATACATTTTGCTCACATACATTGAAATACAGTAAGTATTTAGTGATCTCGCTTTGGTCTACATCATAACTTTTCATGTAAATTGTTATGCCAATAACATTTGTAATGAATCAAATATATATCTAATTATTTTTTATTAACTGTAAAAGCATTTAAAACATTTCTTTGCCTAAAATTATGTAAAAAAAACAACAACAAAAAAAAACATTTTATCATACGACATGGCTGGTTTTAATCTACTGCACCTGGTTTGAGTTTGTTGTAGGACCGAGCCTCCATTGAACTGGGCTGAAGAGGCTGTGGCACTGGACCATGTGGGGGTGCTGAGTGCGGTTGGGAATGTGGTTGCGAGGGAATTCCTGGTCTAATCTGGCCCTCTGAGTAGTTTACAAAAACAAAGCCATCCTTCTCGTCAATGCTGAGCGTGTCCGACCAGCGACGGGAGTCATCAGACCCACTGTCAACGGACCAGGAGGCTCCGTTGCGAGGTTTGGGTCTGTGGACGGTACTGCTTGGCTGGCTGTTTGAGGTCTGAGGCTTGGGGTCCTGACTGAGGCTGGCTTCCTCTCCTTCAGACTCACTGCTGTCATCGTCTGGAGCGTCACGACCCTCTGGAATAACAAGATTGAGTTTATTTAATCTGAAAAGATCAAATAAAAGTTAAAAGGAATTCCTATAATGCATAAAGTATTTTTATTTAATACTTTCATATCATCTTTGCAATATTACAGCACAAATGACATTCAAAAGTTGCAATGGGAGAAGTTTTACCAATCTCTCCACAGCAGTCTGGCACCTCGGGGGGCTCTACAGGGTCTGGAGCAGGGGTTTCTGGGACTTGCAGAAATTCGGTTCTCCAGAACTACAACATAAAGTCACTTGTCAAGAACTGTTATCTGTTGAATGCTTTTAAAGACACAGAATAGAAAGTAGGTAAATTCAGGTGAAGGCTGTTACCCTGACAACACCATCTGAGTGTCCTGTCACGATAACATTCTGTGTGTCCCACTCGTTCATCTCTGAGACGCAGCAGCAGAGGATTTGCTGGCTGCGGCCGGTGAAGGTGTTGGTGCTGGCGATGGGGCTTCCATTAATGCTCCACACATGGATGTAGGTGCCAGCACAGGACACTATATCACCCTACACCCACACGGAGTCATATACAAGTCACAGAATACTTCAATTAGTTCTGAGGCTTTATTTTATCATGAGGCATCATAAAAAGCAAGAAATTAAATCAAATTCTTTTTCAAAATAACGTAAATAGCGTTTCCCTTATTAATTAGAAATGAATTCATATTCAGGCCAGCACATTTGTTAAATGTATTAAAATTTCTGAGAACTTGAACAAATAATTATATAATTATTAATTAGATCAAATTAACGTTTGATGAGTTGGCAGTCATCTTTGATTAGTTGATAATAATAAGAATAAACTATTATATTTGTATAAGTATTATATTATTGATTATTTTATTGCCCTAATAAACTATTAAAATAATTTTCTGTGAGTGCTTATTAAATGGCTAAATTAAACAATTTGTCACTCAGTTAAGTGAAGCACATTTTTTATGTATTACAGCTTCTGAGATATTGATGACTACATCAAATTAACTTTATACCAAAAAATTTGGTTGGTAATAATTTTTAATTCTATATTGACCAATAATAATAACAATAGTAATAATAATAATAATACATTATTATATTTTCATATGAATTGTTTTATGATTATTTATTATAAAAAATATATATAATAATGTAATATTTGATTTCATTGTCCCTATAAACCATAACAATTTCATGGTTTAATGTGAGTGCTTACTAATGGTTAAACTAAAAGAATTTTAAATGTAGCGCAAACAACATTTGTGACTTTTAGAAAGCATTATTTTGGGCTCACAGTAAGCTCGTTGATGCAGAGTGCCGAGACTGGAGCCCGGTGGCCCCTTAGCTGGGTGACGAAAGACAGCTTATTCAGGTCCCAAATGATGCATGTACGGTCCCGAGAGCCACTCACGACAATGTGGTAAGCTGATGATGCTGTGAGACATGTAACTGCATCTGTGTGGCCCAGAAGAGCCTGGAAACATACATACATACATATATATATTAATTAGCCTATAAACATGAGTACGTTTAGCAAATGTGTCTAAAGAAAACGTATCAAAAGAAATCAAATACAAAACAAAATCTATCATGTGCTAATAACGGTTACCTGTTTGAGCGTGAGGGTCTTGGCTTTCTCTTTGGAAGACCCGGTCTCCCAAACACAGATGGCTGTGCTGAATCCTCCAGTAATGACCAGTTTGGGATTGGGGCAGATAGAACACAATATCTGCCCCCACTCAGACAGACACTCATATACTATCCCCGCCTATGAGACGAACACAACACACGAACACCAGACAATGGACCTGAAAACTATATATACAGAATAAAACAACAACACACACTAGAACTAGTGGGCACTACTACACAGCTAGTGAAATGCAAATCATCTGAACAACATTGTATTGTATATCTTTAAAGAAATTATTTTTGAAGATAAAAATTGAAAGAAAATACTGCAAAGAATTTCAAATGCTTCTTAGAATGAATCTCAGAAATGGTCTAGGAATGCTTCTACTCAGCAAAATACAGAAAATAAGCCGTCTGCTGTTCAAGTCTAGGGTCATTAAGATTTTGTTTTTAAAGTAATTAATACTTTTATTCAGCAATAACTCATCAAATTGATCAAAAGAAAAAATTAAAGAATCCTGAAAAATTTCAAGAAAAATGTTTCTTGAGCACCAAATCACCATATTAGAATGATTTCTGAAGGATCATGTGACACTAAATATTTCAATATTACAGTTTTTACTGTATTTTCGATCAAATAAATGCAGGCTTGGTGAGAGACCATACGACACTTTCAAAAATCAACCCCAACATTTCAACTGTATTTAATATAAAAGTAAATCTATCATTTTTGTAAAACACATTTTATGAATATGCTAAGCTCTTGCAGAAGCTCTCATCCCAAATGCATTTTAGGATCTGACAGCCAGTCACAACAGCTGCTGAAAGCTCTGAAAGTAAACAGAAGAACTTGTATGTTGCAAATGACCTTGTCAGACTCATAGTTGGAGAGGCGGCAGCTGAGGTCTGCGTAACCCCAGGCAAAGGTTTTATTCCAGGCAGGAGGAACCAACACCTTGTTCTGCTCAACAGCCAGAATGCCCTTGTCAGTGCACACGATCTGACCCACTGGCTCTTTCAGCTCTGTAAGACACAAATGACACACACAGAGCTCATTTAAATGCTCTTCACTGTATGGCCAGAACTGTTGGCGATATTCAAAAACTCAAACATTATTTCTGAACAAACAAGTTTTAACAAATAAAAATGGTTATTACAATATATGAATAGTTATTAAATTAAATAGTCATCATTTATATATTTTAATACAAAAATAATGCACATGACAGAATATAAAAATAGTAGCAGCGACAAAAAATGGTATGCAAAACATATCAAAACGTGGGCTGTTTGGATCTGTTTTTGATCATCACAGAGCATGTAATGCTACTGTACACTTCCATCCAATCTGCATCACCTTTGACAGGAGTGAGTGAGGGGCGCAAGTTGTCCAGATGATGGAAGAAGATCTTGTCTAAGGTTGAGTTGATTGTAACAGGCACACCAGGTACCTCTCCGTTTGACTTACTGCGCACCCGCTTTGGAGGATGGGGCTTCTTAAACAGCTAAAACAATAGACACACAGAGGTTAAACTGGATGCCGAAATAAAACAGACACCAAGATTTACTGTACAGTGGTACTGAAAGGTATATGGACACCTAAATCACACATAATGTATGAATTTAATTACATTAAATACAGAATGTCAAACCAAATGGCCTCGGCCAACAAATTACTTTTCAATGACTTTCAACCAACTGGTGTCACAGTAATTTTTACTAAATGTATGAAGTCAAGTTTGCACAGGTTTCCTAGCAGAATATCCACTGACGAAGTTCATGACATTTTCAAAAATTAATTTGCAAACCTGTTTTGGGATCTGGCCAAAGTTGTTGATGAATCCAATGGTAGCAGTTTCTTTAAGTGGATCATTAATGTTGTAGATGTCCACTTGGCCCTCATAGAAGAGATGGTGGAAGACATTCACTGCCTCCACCGCTGGAGGACCCTGCTGCTTGTAACCAAAGATCAAGTCGATCCATTCATGCAGATGGGAGCTGACATAGTCACACTCCAAAGCCTGAAAAAACACACAAAGTTTACAAACCTATTTCTGGAGATGGCCATCAGATATTCTCTGACATTTAAGCTAAAAGTGGGATTAGGAGAACAGTACTAAACATCTGTATTAGAAGAGTATGACACACAGAGTCTCTTTCTGACCACTGGCTCCATCAGGGACAATGTATTACCTCTCTGTGAACCCTGATGAACTCCCTCGGGTCTCCTTTTGCCCACGGAGGCAGAATAACGTCTCCAAGCTTAATGCCATTCTGTTTACTCCCTTTAGGAAAGAATGATCAAATTAAATAACATACTCATATAAAAATAAAAGAGAGAGACTGTATTTGGGGTACAAATGAGGATAGTTGTCCAGCTTGTCTTTACCAAGGTCGAAGTTGTTGGAATTGAGCAGGAACTCAGGAAGGTAGAAGAACTCAGGGATGAGTTCCTTCACATCAGCCATGTTGTGTTTGGAAGCAGAGAGCCAACCCTCTCGTATACTATGAAACATTCGGTCGGCCAGATCAAAATGTCCTCCCTAAAAACACAGATGAAACTAACATGTAACCGACAGCTTTAACCTCAATCTGGATCAACTCCAAAGGCCTGTTCACACTAGGGAGGATAACTATAACTATACAGTCTTAATAATCATTCTAATTCTCATTAGAAGGAACAATCTCATTAGAAGCACTATCAGAAAGATTGTTTCCAGCTGACGAATGATAAAAACATTGCCAATCAGAATCCAATCAGAATTTAAAGGAGCAGGCGGCATAACTGCAGTGCGCAACACACAGAATATTAACATCTGTTGCCATGGACGCTAATATAGTTATCATTTTAGCGTGTATGCTAATGTGTCTGTTAATAACAACATCCTGTCAGAAACAAAAGAATATTAATGCTTATAAACTAACTTTGGAAGGGGAAAAAATATTATATAATATATTGTATGAGTGCGAAAGATGTTCTGTTCTTCTAGTTTTGTTTGTTTTTGTTTTCGATGCTATGCAGAGGCTTTACTTAGTAACATTTATTATAAAATGTATTTCCACCTGCATAACAATAGGTGTAGAAGAATGGAAAAACAGGTTTTTGTAGATTCTGTATTAGGCTCACATTTTTTTTTTCCATCTTTGCCCCACAGTTGGTGAGAAAAACAAGAATCCCAACAAGAATAACTAAAACACAGAGTAAAGAGAACAAGCAATGCAGGACGAACCTGAAGCCTGAGGAAGATCTGTGTGAACGGCTCCATTCTGACCAGATATGAGGCCACAATCATTGCAGATGAGTAATGAGTGCCGTAATGATATGCAGGAGTCTCGCCTGTGAAGAAACAAAAACATGTTAAAAAAGTTTGCATAATCAACACAACTCACAGATCATTAGCAGGGGTCTTTGACTCACCATTAGGGTCCTCCCAGTCTTTGAATCTTTTCTTGTACTGGATCAATCTGTCATCTGTCTGTGCTCCCATTGGTTTGGATAAGTTTCGGAATGTCTTTGGATTGTTGAGGTCCAGTTCCTGTGGAATAATTAAACATCTTTAACAAATTGCAAAAGAAAAAACACAAAACGTGTACTAATGCTTAAACAGAATGTAAATCGGCTCCCTACATTTTTCTGCTGTAGTATTTATTACAAAGAATGATCAAGGACATGTTTGTACCTCAGAATCAAAATCTGCCAAGATCCATGGAAAGACTGGATACTGCATCAGGTCATTGTATGACCTGCCGGCCAATGTGTTGAGATGCATCAGATACTGGAAATTACTAATTTCTCCTCTCTGCAAATAAAGAGTCTTTCATGAGCAACACTGCAAAAACAAAACAAAAAGACAAAAAATTGTAATGTGAAGATACAGCACCTCCCATCTTTGGGTCACTGATTTCTCTCCGACCAGTGTACTAAGAAGACCAGACCTATTAACAAGAAACACACACACACACACACACACACACACACACACACACACACACACACACACACACACAGACACAGATGTTTATTTGATAAATAAACTCTAAATACACTTCATAATCTTATAATATAATGGCAACTTACCCCTGTTCCACACTAGTGTTGGGACGTTGCCCAGAGACCGATTCTGAGCTGTCGGCTAGTGAGGGAACAACTGCCAGGAACCTAGAAAACGAGATTTGGCTTTAACCGCCTTGAAAGTTTGGATATGCTATGCTAATTCCCGTGTTCCATTAGCTGATTTTAAGTTGTATGCTTCAGAAAATGCAAAGCCTCAAATCGCAAATGCTGATTGAGATCAGTGATGACAGTGTAACTAAGCATTTTTCTAAGGTTCTCCTACATTTAAAAAGGCAGAACAGTCAGATTATAAAATGTCTCACTGAAATACACTCCCGTTTCAAAGTAAAAAAAACAAACAAGAATTTAATACTTTTATTGCTTAAGGATATATTAAATTGATAAAAAGTGACAGTAAAGACATTTACACAACATTATATAAGATTACGGTTTCAAATAAATGCTGTTATTTTGAACTTTCTATATCAATAGAAAAATATCTATAAATGTGTCATATTTTAAATATCTTTTAAAAATGTGTCAGTTTCTATAAAAATATTAAGCAGCACAAGCGGTTTTCAACGTTGATAATAATAAGAAATGTTTCTTGAGCATCAAATCAGCATATTAGAATAATTTTTGAAGGATCATGCAACACCAAAGACTGGAGTAATGATGTAAAAAAAAAAAAGTAAAAAAAAGTAAAACAAAATCAGCTTTGCTAATAAATTATATTTAAAAAAAATAGAAAACATTTATTTTAAATTGTAATAACATTTCACAGTAAGAAAGTAAATAAATAAATCGTATCGACCCAAAAGTATGGAAAAGGAGTGTATTTCTTTTATTTTTTAAATCAAGTCTCGAAGGGACAAAAAGACAAACACATTTACTGGCAAAATCACTCCATGAATTGCATCTTAATGTAGTCTATTACAGTTGTTTATGAATGTGCAGTAGACCTGCTCTAATAAAGTGAAACTTCACAATGAATTGCTGCCAAAATGGGGAGCTTCCGTGTGTGTGACAGGGAACATGAGAGAAATGTCTTAGGAAGTAATTTAGTTTGACACCCCTTTCTATTCTTAATAGTGGAGTATGACAACATCTGACAGGACAGGACGAGATTTCATCTAAAATGATCAAAACCTGTGACATCCACATCCAAAATAGAGCTGTCAGCTAGTGGGATGCTGCCTTAAGAGGCATCAGTGTTACAATACCTCTGATACACTTTGTTCCGGACTCCTTTTTGGAAAGACAATAAATAGTTTCTTCCATCTCCGGAAAACACTTCTACTGCCATGGGCTGTGAGGAAGACAGCATAATGTAACTTCATTATCAGCCTTAACATCAAAGCTGCCCAGTGTCATCTGGGTTCTAGCAACGGATTAAGCCACACGGTTCATTTGCACACCTGAAGCAGGTAGCGACGTTTGTGCACCTCTCTGATGTCTTCGTAAGCAAAGATGCTGTAGGTTCGTTTCAGATGACTCTTGCTCTGCCGGGCCCCTCGGGGGATGATGGGCTCATGCATACTGCAAATGTCACAAAAACAAAGTGCAACCACTAAAACAGTGGTTCTCAACCAGGGGGCATCAGCAAAGCTCCAAAGCGCCAGCAGAATGATTTATATTACTAAATAATTATATAAAATTAATCTAATTTAATCTAATCACAGAAGTAAATGACAGAATGAATCGTAAAGTAGTTCATTTAAAACACTTCCCATTTCACTTGATAAAAAAAGTTAGCAAACAAGCAGCCGCGTAATAATCACAGCAGGAATACTGGAATATTTTATCCTATATGGGAATATTGAGTTGAACAATCAAAAAGGTTGAGAAAAATTGCACTAAAATTATTAGAGACTATGTCAGAAAATTTTACTTCTACTACAAGGGAGTCTTCGTAATTAGCTAAGAGCAGAAAACCAAACTCTTACTTTGCAGGGAGTGTCTCAATGTCTCTAATCTCTCTGGTAACAGTCATGGTGAAGCCGTCGATCACATAGAAATGTTCTTTCCCAAATAAGAGCAGCCCTTCACTGGTGTCCAGACCCTGAACCCGAGCACAGCGGTACATGTGCTGGATCTGTCAGAACAACCATGGGAAACACATTCTCAGTACATAATTCATATCAATCCATCCAAATTATCCATTAAAGTGTTAGTTCACCCAAAAATGAAAATTATGTCATTAATTACTCACCCTCATGTCGTTCAACACCCGTAAGACCTCCGTTCATCTTCGGAACACAAATGAAGATATTTTTGTTGAAAGCTGATGGCTGAGAAAGGCCTCCATTGGAATTCAGTACATTCACACTCACAAGACCCATAAAAGGCACTAAAAACATCGTTACAAAGTCCATCTCACTACAGTGGCTCTACAATCATTTTACGAAGCGACAACAATAGTTTTTGTGCGCCAAAAAAAAATAAAAATAACGACTTTATTCCACAAGTTCTTGTCTTCCGTGTAGGCCTCGGACGTGAACTCACGAAGCACCACGACGCCTGCGCGAGAATATGACGAAGATCCGGCGTTCGGACACATGACCCAGAAGCGAGGAGATTTGTTTACAACGAGCAGAGGAAGACGCGCCGTATCTAAGCTGTTGAATTCTACATTGATCGTGCTTTAGGTCTCGGCGTAGTGCTCAAAATGGGACTAAAGTGTGCATTTCATGGATTCCCGAACGCCGGCGCTATGTCATATTCTCGCGCATGCGTCGTGGTGCTTCGTGAGTTCACGGCAGAGGCCAAAACGGAAAACAAAGACGTGTTGAATAAAGTCGTTATTTGGATTTTTTTTTTTAACTATTGTCGTCGCTTCATAAGATTATTGTAGAGCCACTGTAGTGAGATGGACTTTGTAACAACGTTTTTAGTGCCTTTTATGGGTCTTGTGAGTGTGAATGTACTGAATGCCAATGGAGGCCTATCTGAGGCCTTTCCCAGCAATCAGCTTTCAACAAAAATATCTTCATTTGTGTTCCGAAGATGAACGGAGGTCTTACGGGTTTCGAATGACATGAGGGTGAGTAATTAATGACATAATTTTCATTTTTGGGTGAACTAACCCTTTAAGTAAAATGAATAATCATCCAACCTGACTAATTTGACTAATTACTTTTTTTATACAGATGGGGGATAATCTGACAGCTAGCCCAATTATTAATGATCAAAATAAAGCTTTATCCAAAGACCTAAATTTTCAAAAGCAACAGAGACTGCCAGTAAAACAATTCACAGTTATTGAGCAGTGTGACTAAGATGTTGTGGAGGAAGAGGTTGAGCCGTGTAGTGCTGCAGACCTTCTCTCCCTCCTCCAGCAGACGGAGCAGCGTGGTGTTGTCGGTTTTCTGTTCCTCGTCCATAGCTCCTGACTCCAGCAACTCCTGCAGCTGGTCTTGACTGTCCTCATCAGCCCCATCTGCTGTGGAGCGGGAGCGTTTCAAAGGGGCCTTCACCAGACCTAAAACATAACACAGCACACAGAGTCAATCCATACAACACACTCAAAGTTTTAATAGATAGTCAATCATATCATCTGAAAGACAGTTTCTCTCATTCAATTTAAAGAGCCAGTAGAATTACTTTTTACTAACAAGTTAGTAGTAGTTGTACAGTATGTCAAGTCTTTTGAAAAAGGAGAAGAATTCACTGTATTGAAAACGGTACGTCTTTTCTATATGCTATATACATCGACAATCCAAATGTATAACCATGTAAAAGTCAATGTATAATGTACACCAGTGAGCAGTTGGTATTTACTTTCTGTAGTAGTTTCACTGTAACATATAATAATGACCTTTGACCCTTGCAATGGTGTCCTCTCCATGTTCAGGCTCCTGCTGTGTGGTCTCTCCCTCTGTGTTCTGCTCTATGGAGTGCTGGTACATCCCTGGGTTCCCTGAAAGCAGCCGCATGTAATACTCCTTACTGTCATAGCTGATCGCTCGGCGGTAGCGCACTGGTTTCTGGAAGGATTGAAATTTAACAAGAATTGTTTAATATGATTAATTCACTTCTTAAGTCAACCATGATGGAAAACTTTTAAAATGAAAAATACGATCTTGCAAGTCAGTGACAGAGGAATCCAGTCAGAGGCATACAAACACACTTTGGGCTCGAAACAGACACGTGCATCACTCCTTAACAAAATCCCACACTGACAATTCATATATATATTGTGTAATTCATATTTAGACACTATTTATATTCACCCACAAAGGAAATTTCAAGCATTTAAACATCTTTAGATCAGCAGGTTTTCAAGATTCAAATTCAGTCAGGTGTCTGAATGCAAAAAAAACAAAAACAAAAAAAAGCTTTTGGGGAGAAAAACAATCAGCATGGACATGCTGTTTGTCAACTTTCTATTAAAGCATCTAAATACAAGTCAAGGAAACTGTAATTAAAGTATGTAATTTCTGCACAACTAGCAACACCAAAAAACAGCTATTTTTTGTTTGAGGGGCTTCAAATGGGCCACACGTAACAACACTGCCTCAACCAATGGAGAGAGTTTAGGGTGGGGCTACAGTATCTGTTTGCTGAACAATAGAACAATGAACAATGGTCTTTATTTCTGCAGTTCTGTTTGGTGCCGGCAATTACATAATTCAACAGCAATACCAATTATTAGTAAGTTGTAACAGTGTAATTATTCTGCAACAGAATATTGTTCAACTTCATGACACATACTAGAACATGGATTAAAAAGGATTAGCAAACATGGGAGGGAAGGAGCTTTGTGTATGAAATATATTCAACAGGAATGAAAGCAGAGAAAACATCTCCAATAAGCATTTTAAAAGCTCTGCAGAGACGTGAACCCAGATATGCCTCCCTGTCATGAGGCAGCCAGGCACATGTAGAAGGTCTGGGGACATTTTATTTTACAGTTAAGCATTCAGCTCAATGCAGTTGTTTGACATCTTACAGCAAGACTAGTTTAGGCACACTTCAGTGTCTACCTGGACTGGTATGTTAACCACAGCGCCCAGTAATGGCACCTGAGAGTGATTCTAAGAAGGAAAAAAAGTGTGATAAGGCAAGAGGAGCATATGAAAGCCTTTAAGGGTCCTTATGTGCATTCATTGCCATCATGTGGCTAATGCTGATAATTCAAGTTTGAGAGCTCACAAAAGATCCATTCAGAGCAGATTATCAACCGTTAGTGTTTTTTAATTCATAAATCATTCATATAGGTTACCCTTTACATCTGTTTGTGGGTTTCGCAAATATTTAACCAATAAAAAGTATTAAAACAAGCTTATGACTAAACCTTGTAACTCTATTGGATCCTTAAACTGTCAGTCAAACCTCATAACTCCACCCGCCTCAATCGTCAATGAAGTGCCGCACGCAGTTTGGACCATCTTGTTTGCAGTGCAAGGGTAAATAAAGAATTGGTTCTTTGAATTAGTACAGCACTTTTTTTTACTCAAGAAGCACAAAGGCTAATGTATTTAAGGAGTGGAGAAGAGTGTCTGGCATTTGTCTTCGAGTCATTGCCAATACTGCATTAAATAGCCTGTGTGTAGTTTTGGTCCCAAAGTTTTATAAATTTTACTGGTAGTCCACTGTATGAAGAATTTTTGGGTATAATATGTCACAGTTTACTTTATTTTGCTATCAATAAATATAATAAATGAACTATAGTGTCCTGCACCCACTAGTAAAAAGTGATCTCTGGTGTCTGAATAATTTTTGGTTTGACTGTAGCTACATTAA
Organism: Romanogobio albipinnatus; assembly: GCA_023566225.1. Lineage (NCBI taxonomy): Eukaryota > Metazoa > Chordata > Actinopteri > Cypriniformes > Gobionidae > Romanogobio > Romanogobio albipinnatus. The sequence continues at coordinate 37,231,865 of CM042242.1, forward strand.
ACTTTATAACCCGTGAGTTGATGAAAACTAACTACCTCAGATGCGGCTGTTCTAATGATGGACAAAATACGCATGCATGTCCTAATTTTCCTTGAAATTCGCTTGTCAAAAACCTCACAATTCCATTTGAGCTTGGTTTTGGTAAAATGTTAATAATATAATGACTCATCATAAATTATGTTTAATTATTAAAAAAATACAGTGATTTCCTGAAAAGTAGTTTTGGAGATACCAGGTTTCCGCCTGATATAGTATTGTCCCAAACTAACCTGTGATAAAAATACACTACAGGTACATCATCAAAATTCTAAATTACAACAAAAAAGAAGGGGAAGAAGGGCAAACACTAACCTGAGTGCTTGCGTTGGGCTCAGGATCAGGCACGTAGGGATAATGAATGTAAAACATGTCATTCCGAACCATTTTCTTCCTCATTCTACAGGGTCCCTCGGTCATGTCCAACTGAAACTTGTCCAGATGGGAGCCAATAGGAGGCCCCCAGAGACCCCTTTCCCGAAGCAGCTCATATTCAATTCCTGCCCACTCATCCATCACATACTTTAGTGCATTTTGCTGCCTCTGTGAAAAAACAAATGCATATTTGGAATGAAAATATTTTTTTTTTGTATTAGACATTCCTCTACAATTACCATTTATTTGATTTAAATGTTATAAAACAATTATTTGGCGACTACTCCATGTAAAACATTTAACCAATTACTATTTTTTCTTTTTAATGAAATTCTGCATGTTACCTCTTGATGCTCCTTGTACTGCATTGCTACCAAGTCCCGAACCACAGCAATGTGCGTGAACATCCACTGGAAGGTTTCCTTTGGACATTCAAAAATAATGTGAGTATAAACTGCCTGTGCAAGTCCAAAATATCAACTGTGAGATCATTTCCACATTTGTGAAATTTGCCAGTTACCTGTGCAGAAAGGTTGTTCTTGTTCATTCCACTTTCTCTCTTGTTGCGACGGGAGCCAGTCAATTTGGACAAACCAAAGCCACTGCTGACTCGAGACAGTTTGGACTGATTCGCCGGGGCAACGGTCTCGCCCCTGCTGATGCATTTCTTCTCATGGACTAGAAGGAAAACAAAAATTGTTCAACACAGTAAGAGAAATACAATAAGCAGAGTAACAATAATAGATACAGGAAAAAGTGTGGAGGCAACAAGCTGCTAAAATTGAACCGTGTCTGCACACAAGACGGAATTATAAAGTGAACATTTGAGTGTGTTTGACTGGAAAGTTTCCTCACCCAGATGGTTCTGCCAGCTTTTAGCAGCAGGTTCCTCTAGAGCAGGTCGGGCGGTGGCAATGTCCACATGTCCTCTGTCATTGACAGGTAGAGACACTTTAAAAATGTCCTCAAGCATTTGCCGCTTACTGTGCATGAGCTCCGTCCACACACGATTCACTGCCTTGAGCAGCAACTGACGACCTGACACACACACACACACACACCAAAGAAGAAGGACTGAATTTAGATATTAATAATGGCTTTTATGAGGGATTGTAAAAGTGTTAATGATTAATCGATGATCGATTAATTGTCGATAATATATTTAATCGATAAAAAGCAGGGTCATGCGCGTACACGTGCTTAACCGCGAAACATGTAGCAGACACGGAGGAAAAATGAAGCGAGAGCGCCGGAGTTATGTTTGGGACCATTTTACAACTAGAGTTATACCTTCATAATGATGCTTTGCATGTGTATTTGCAGCCTTTTGTTTTGTTCAAATGTAAGTTGTACTATTGTGTTTATTTTGTGTAGGCCAATATATATCTGATTTATCCCATAATAGGATGCATTTGGTTAAGAATTAACATGGTAGTAAAGTGTGCCGGTGATCATTTTCAGCTTCATCGCATGCAGCTCAAACAGCAATGGACAGCTAATAATTACTATGATTGGGGCTGTCATATTACAAAACTATAAAGAGAACAATATTGTAATAAAACATTGTGAGTTATTTGGGTTTAGTTGCCGTGCGTTTTCCACAACATTAATGAAAAACACATTCTGAATAGCAACTTGGTTCCAGTTTACCAGTGTTCATTCAACGCGTGCGCTCAAACAGCAATGCACAGCTAATAATAACTACGATTGGGACTGTCATATTACATAACATTGTTGAAAACACTATTTTAATAAATCGTTGTGAATTCATTGGGTCTAGTTGGCGTTTTCAGCGCGTTCCAGGAAGAGCGCGTCCACACATTCTGAATAACAGATCTGAGGCGGCGTTGGTGACACGTTGTATTAGTTGTAATAGCCTATTTGATTATTAAATAAGTCATTTAATTAAATTATCAATCCCATCGACTCATTTTTACAATCCTACTAGCCCTACACTTAATTCATTTGATGAGGAATAGGGATGAAACGGTATGAAAATGTCATATCACGATTATAGTGTCCCAAATTTTCACGATTATCAATATCATCACGGTTTTGTACAAATGAGGTGAAAGTGTTCAAAAAGAACAGATGCACACAAATTTCTACAAGTTTTATATTTGAAAATCAACAAACAACAAATAAAACAAGCAGCTCTATGCACTTTTTTTAAGCTAGATTCTATCCTATTATGGCATTTCCTTCCTTATAATGACTGTCGTCAATAGCAACGCATTATAACAGAGCACATCCACATATCACAATGGACGCACACTCTCGTTTCATTCAAATGCAACTTGCATATTGCGTCTCTGTTTTTGATAATATTGAAAATGAAATCAGAGGACTTTACTATTAATACTACTATAATTATTACTATAACTTCTTGTGATCATCTTGTCTGGACGATTGTTTAGTACACTGTACAAAATGGATTTATTAACAGGTAAGCTTCACAATATTATTTTAGTATTGAGGTCAATTTAGCAGATTTGAAGTGAAGATTTAAAGTGTTTCCCCCTATTGCAGCGATGTTCTGCAGACAGGGTGATCATACTCGATTAAGTTTCCCTCAGGACTTTTGTAAAAGCCAAAATATGACCACACCTCAGATTTGGTCCTTTTAGAAGGCTGAAAAATCCTCTGAGCGCGGTCACTGCCTTCTGCTATTTTTTCTCATTCAACAAACAACGTCACGCGCTGCGCCTGCACCAGACTGACACTGACTGGGCAGGATTTAGCGCGAGTTTTCAAAATTGTGATAATCAAACGCAGTTTTAATTATAATCAAATTTTAAACGATATTACTGACCGCCAGTACATTTTATCGTGGTTTATCATGAAACCGGTAATCGTTCCATCCCTAGTGAGGAACATGCCGTTATTAGTTGCAGTATTAAGGCTAAAGATTAATCGATCATTCATTTAAATGACGATCGATCATGGGAATTTGTGTAATTTGACATCCCTAGTTGAAGGTATTAAACTCAATGCTTTTTGTTTGCAGAAATGTCAGAAAAAGAGAAAAAGAACAACCTTCGCTAACATCCTGGCTCTGGACGCTGTCCGACTCATTCTCAGAAGGAACTGCAACATGCCAGGTGGTCATTCTGGCCTCCGCCTCCAGACCAAAGCCCTCCACACTACTGTAAGAGAACATGAAAGAAGTGACCTGTGGCTCGGCGATACAGCACGATTCTCATACATTTGAAGACACCAAGGTCTATTGGCCAGTGCTTTATCACTGCTACATCATATAAACACATTCAACCTGTCAGTCAATAATATGACTTTGAATGCCAGATCACAAACAGTAAGAATAATGAACTATCATTTCAGCACATCAGACACTAGAAATCAAATCAGTTGAAGTTATTGATCAGCACTGCACACTAATGTAATTCTGCTCACAGTCTCTGAGCTTCTCTCATTTCTCAGTCTCTCTGAAGCCAAACTTCTGAGTCAGCCTAGATGCAGAGCCATGACAACATAAACCTCCCCCTCAAATCTCTCACCATGACTCACAGTAAAAACAGCAAAGCAAAGAGCTGCACAATCACAAACAATTCTGAGACCGAGAAGAATTATTTTTTTTTACAGCTCACACTCAGTCTACTATCTTACTATCTGAATAAATGCTCCTATATAGTTTATGCGTCTATCTAAAATGATTTGTTTATTCATTAAATTATTGTTTATATATAATTGTCTTTTCATCAAGACTTTTTATTATTCAATTGATTTTTAACAGCAAAGATCTAATCGTTTATCTATTCATCTAAATGGATTTTGAATTAAACTTACAAAAAACTGACTAATAATAATAATAATAATAATAATAACAACGCAATTTTGTTAACAAATAATACAATTTAACAATAAATGGTTCAAATCCAGACTATACACACACACACAAATACATAGCAATATATACATATATATAGCAAGAGAGACTAACATTTCCATCCATATGCTCTAAATTCATAAACCCTTGATTTCACATAAAGTGCCTGAAAACATGCCACCTCTATGTCTCTCTCTCTCTCTCTCTCTCTCTCTCTCTCTCTCTCTCTCTCTCTCTCTCTCACCTCCCCGTGTGCAGGTTGATCAAGCAGTGGGCCAGACAGGTCACAAACTCCTGGTCATGGTTGCCGGGTCCCAGCACAAGGTTCCGGTTTACCGTCAGTACACGCAGTGAATCTAGCAGGGTGACCTGCTGTGGGACGGTCTTGTGTGGTCGTGAGAGCTGGTAAAGTATTGTTCGGTTCAGACAATGGTAGATTGAGTCCAGAGACAAACCCTGTGATCGGCGTTTGGACTGTTGAGGGACAAAAAAAGTAAGGAGAAAAGAAGATTTGTTGAAAAAACCCCACTCATATAAATCACGTAGGAATGCAACAGGAGAGAGGGAGAGAGAGAGAGAGAGAGAGAGAGAGAGAGAGAGAGAGAGAGAGAGAGAGAGAGAGAGAGAGAGAGAGAGAGAGAGAGAGAGAGAGAGAGAGAGAGAGAGAGAGAGAGAGAGAGAGAGAGAGAGAGAGAGAGAGAGAGAGAGAGAGATTGTAAAACTAACAGAAAGTTCTAATGTAATAATAGGATCAGCATATTAGACTGATTTCTGAAGGATCATGTGACACTGAAAACTGGAGTAATGGCTCCTGAAAATACAGTTGTTTTGCCATAATAAATTACATTTTAAAATATGTTAAAATAGAAAACTGTTAGAAAACACAATACTAGTTTTTACTGTATTTTTTGATACAAATATATAGCCTTGGTGAGCATAAGAGACTGAGCAAATAGAGACTTTAGCTATTTTTTTCACTAAAAATTGCAACAAAAAATGTATTACCTGCCAACCATTTAAGAACAACCTAAGGGACCCAACAACGTGATGTCATGTCACAATCCTATTGATCCTATTTATTTATATGTGAATGAAAGCCTAATTTCAATCTGTTCATCATATAAAGCGATCGTGTCTCTTCAGAAAATGTGGACTAAACCGCTCAATTCACATGGATTAGTTTTACAATCTCTTTATGAACTTTTTGAAGTGTCAAAGTGGTAGTTGGGTAGCTGTCTATGGAGAGTACAGAACTGGCTCAGATTTTATAAAAAAAAAAAAATATCTCATTTGCGTTCCAAAGATGAATGAAAGTCTTACAGGTTACGAGTAAAGGCAAAAATGGGTCCAAAATGTAAAATCAAGACCTTGCCTTTGTATCACCTAATTTAGATTTTCCTTTAGTAATTCCTTAGAAAAATGTTGACAATGGGAATGAGTGTGCTTATTTTGATGTAGGCGGTGTGAAAGCATAAATGGAAGTTACGGCCAAGTATTAGGTCACAGGACTGCGCTCACCTGGGTGATCAGCTGAACTATGAATTCCACCACCAGCTTGGACTCTTTATTGAACATGCCTTGCCAAAGCTTATCCACCACACGCTGGGTGAAGTAGAAGACGTTGTTGACCAGAACCTGGTAACTTCCTCCTGTCGTTATGGGCAATGATGCCTCCTCACCTGTTGGAGATTTGCAATAAAAAAATGAAAGACTGCACACACACATGAACGATTTGCAATGAATAAATGGTTAAAATATTTTTTTTTTTTTAACTTTTGTTAACAAGGGGAAATGTGGTGGAGGTCAGGGGTCACAGAAGTCTGAACAGAAGCTTCAGGGGTACAGAGGCAGTTAAATGGATAATTAATTTAAAAATGAAATATATATTTTCACTTACACTCATGACATTTCAAAGCCTTATTTTTTTCAAAAAAAAATTCTAAACAAACTAGACTTTTTTTTCTTTCTTTTTGGGGGACTGATGCTGTCAAGCACCAAAAATGACACACAGAACGAAAAAAGTACCATGAATGTAGTTTGTATGACCCATGAGCTATATTACAATCTTTCTGCAGCCATATGAGAAATGTGAGAAACATACACAAAATTTAGATCATCATTCTCTGTATATGACAGCATCTGCCATGGCTACCAGATCTCATTTGTGCAAGGTACATTCAAATGTGGCAGTGGTTCTTAACCAGCAGGCACAGGATGACTTTTTAAATATTTATATTTATATTATATTATTTATTATATACTAAATAATCTAACTCTAAATTTAAATGCTGAAGTCAGACAAAAATCAAGATTTGTAAGTCATATTTTACCCCTTAATAACTGTTGTTATTAAAGTATATACAGTTCTTAAAACTTGAAAAATAAATGGTTAATTAATTCAATATAAACCAATAAAAATTAAATATTAATTCAATATTAATTATATTTAATTAATATAAATTATTTAAAAAAGTTTGAAAATAAGCTTTATTACAGCAGAAATACTAAAAATATCTTTATTTTTGTATATTGGGTTAGACAATGGTGGGGACTTTAGTCAAAAAAAGCTGTGAACTACTTCTATATGGTTAGTCAAAACCTGTTTTTTGCATATGCGGATGACTAATCTTCATTGACACCAAACCACACAGGTTGGAACAAAATGAGGGTGAGTAATTGACAGTACTTATTTTGGCTGACGCATTGTACCACAGCATTTCCCTGAGCAAAAACCTGATGATTGGGATGTAACTAACCCAACAGAACATCTGCTGCAAGAAGCTGCTCCATCACACTGTCCAGGACATAGGACTGAAACTCCTTCTGCTGGGTTCTGGTGGAGCGATCTGGTGAGGCCTGAGGACAGAGAGCAAAGTTAGTGTTAGTGTTTCTGCCCAACAGATGGACACTCCAATATGAGCTTCTAATAAGCAGCATGCAAAGTGCCACAAGACGATACAAAAAAAAAAAGCCACAATGACATGCACTGAAATTCTGTAGCTTCACCGGCAACAAATACAATGTTCACTTGTGATTGAGTAGATATCCGAGATGATTTTACCTCTAGTAGAAGATCAATGATGGGGGTTTGTTTGCTGGCAGGTGTCATGCACAGGTTGTCCATGATGAGGACCCTCATGAAGTCAAAGACGTACTTCTTGGCTGGGTGGTTAGTCAGGTAGGTTTTATTGCCTACATTACAGTATTCCGACTGGCTGCGGTTCATGCCTGTATCTGTCACAAAGGCTTTGAACTCTTCTGTTGGTGAGCTGGCTTCATCATCTAAATCACTCACCTGAGGGAAAACAAGCTACACAATAAACTTCAATTGTACATCAAAAGGACAAATTCTCAAAGGCCCTGAGCTCCCAAAAGCCAGTTACAATGACAAAACACAATAGCATACCATCTCAGAGTAGGGCCGTATATTGAAGGGGAAAACTGTAGCAGCAAGTGTACACAGGAAGTCCGGGCTGTGCCACATGGGTGCCAGATCTGGGATGTTGTGATAGAGGTAACGGAAAAACTGCATGAGAGTGATGGGATATTCTCTCAGCCAGGAACCCTCCTCCTCTGACTGCCAAGGCTGCAGGTTAAATAAAGAGAAATATCAAAAACCATGCCACCTTTCATTTTTCACTTTGACATTTACATTTAGTCATTTAGCAGGCGCTTTTATCCAAAGCAACTTACAAATGAGAGCAATAGAAGCAACTAGAACAAGGGCAACAGTATGCAAGTGCTGTAACAAGTCTCAGTTAATCTAGCACAGAACTTTTTTTTATTTTTTTTTTTTATAAATTAGACAGACAGAAAATGAATAGAATGCTAAGTGCTATTCTTGATTGGTGCTGATGGAAGAGATGTGTCTTTAGCTGTTTTTTGAAAATGGCTACAGACTCGGCTGCTCGAATTGAGATAGGCAGGCCATTCCACCAGGTGAGGGCGGTCCAGGAAAAGGTCTGTGAGAGTGATTTCATGCCTCTTTGGTATGGCACCACAAGGCGTCGTTTACTGGCAGAACGTAAGCTCCTTTGAGCATAAGTTTGTCATTAATTTCCCAATTCATACAGAATTTTTTATCAAAACCTCTGACCAAATGAAAACCGCAACAATCATCACAATAGCAACAGTTGGAGACAGTGTTGGGTAAGTTACTCTAAAAAGTAATTCATTACTAGTTACTAATTATATCTTTAATAGTGTAATTAGACTACTACAAATTACTCTCTCCAAAAAGTATTTAATAACTTATTACTAATTACTTTCTAAATCCTATATCAACCTCGACTAGTTAAGTGATTCAAGGATAGACATGAAACAACTCTTTTAATTCATTCAAATAAATAATATAAAACTACATAAATTATTCTTATGACCTGACCAAAGTATTACAAATGTGAGAAGGATACATAAAAACATGCATTTTAAAGTTAGACTTTAAAGGGGTGGTAAAACACATTCTTTCGAAGGCTTGATTGTGTTTGTGGGGTGCACTGTAACATGTGTTCATGCTTCGTTTTTAAAAAATTGCATTATTTTTCATATATTTTACCTTTACTCTACACTGCTCTGTCCCTCCTTGTAAAAACGCTCTGATGGTTTCCGGATTGTATGAAGCCAGTCCCTCAAAAATACGCAATGGGCTCAGATTGGTTAGCTGGCCCAGTGTGTTGTGATTGGCTAACCGCCCGCCTAGAGCACGTTTATCAGAACGTCATGCCCCTTACCTTCGCCGGTAGCCTCAAGCTAAGCCTGTGCTTCGGGTACAATAGCATCAATAAAACCATACCAATTTGAGCCCGAATCAGACCCAGACAATTTTAGTGAAGATGATCGAGCAGAACCTGTTCAGTCCTCAAGAGTAAAGACTGCGGATCTATAGTGATCGATTTGCCAAATATCTGTTGCAAGAACGAACTCTAAACATTGGCTTTACTAGTAGCCAAATCAAACACAGAACCATGTTTAGCATGCTTGTAGATAAACAATACATAAAAGCTCTAATCAAAGAATAATTTACACTAATGCCAAGTTCACTGTTGAGATTTTAAAACGTTTGTAACGTGAGGTGTTAGTCGGATAACCTTAATATGAATGAGCATTTAACAAACTGGTTTGCAGAGCCAAACAGCGTTGTCATTTGTTTACTTCCTTGCTACAACGTACAATTAACAACACAAACTATTACAGGAAAACACATAGACGAAAAATAAATCCTACTTACAGTTTGTGGCCCGTAAACAGCTTCTTTTTAATCCATCTTTCAGGACAAGCCGTTGTGCGAATCCCGCTTTCATAGCGCTCGTGAAGATTGTGGAGCTTTGCTCCGTGAGATGAGCCGCGGTCATCCGCGCGCGCCCGTCTCTTGCGGCGTTCACACCGGACGTGAATAAATCGCCCTATTCGCGCGAAGGTGGACGCTTGAACATTTTGAGTTTACTCGCTTCATTCGCGTGACATTCACTGCACAACAGACGCGAATTCGCGTCATAGGAGGGACTTCTGCCAGCGGCTCGTCTTGGTGAGAAATGACTGACATGGGCTGTGTCACGTCTTTTTTTGTTAAAATGTACTGTTAATGTGTGACAAAACGGAGTTTTAAGACTTTTTCAGTCGATAATGTAGCTGTTTAAAGCTCAAATCTGTGGTTTATTTATATAAAGAGTGCCTAATAGTACATTTTATCTGGCGTTTTCGGAGTTGTGAGCTCCAGCGGATCAGCGGCGCTTACACTGGCTGGTTTATCTCGTGCATCTGAACCGCAGCTCCTGTATAGCAAATACAGACGATTGTCCATTATGTCACATTTTCTGGTCTTCTCCTCTGACCCCTGTCTGTCTCGTGCTTTGATTTCGTCGGCATTGGCAACAACACTCTCCAGCCTACTAACTAGCCTACCACAACAACTATTCCTCGCTGCGATTCAAAATGGCCTCGTCCCCCCTTATTTCATATTCTCGGAGGAGGGGTTTATGTAAATATTGGGCCTGGTGATGTCAGCACACCCTGGAGGAATGTGTAGTAGTCCCTACTGGCCGTTTGCTGTAGTCCTTAGAAATTGATTTCTTTAAAAGCAAATATCTCCCTTTGCTTTAAACTTTGAACGTTGTAACTTTGCAGATGTTGTTTATGCTCAAACAGCAACATTACACACTAGCTAAAGTTAGAAAAGTGAAATCGTGGTTTACCACCCCTTTAAATGATGAGGTTAATTCCACTATTGTATTATATATAATTGTTCTACAGTCTATACACAGTATTTAGTTCAATTGCATCAGAAGTAACTGTTATAAATTACAGAAAAAAATAAGAGTAATCCCTTACTTTATTTTTTCAAGGGAACAGTAATTAAATTACAGTAACTAATTACTTAGTAAATAGTTACATCCAACACTGTTTGGAGACTCACCAGGTTGAGCATGCTGCGCAGCATGGCCAGGAGCAGGAACGCTGCTTCAGTGCACATGTTGTGAATGGAGCCCACCACTGTAGCGCTGGAGGCTGGGACGCCAAATATAAACGCCCAGATAGAGTCCAGGTCAAACTGTGTGAGAAGATGGGTACACCTCGATAATTATTGTTATATATTATATATATATATAAATAAATATATAAATATATATATATTATATTATATATACACACATACACATGCAGATGGTTTATTATATATATATATATATATATATATATATATATATATATATATATATATATAAATAAATAATTTAATTGCATTAAATTATTATTAAATATAATAGTTAATTATTTAAAAAATAATACAAATTTTGGTTTAAAAAGTAAAAGCATGTATAGTGGTGACACTACAATGCTCTAACACAGAGGAAACAAGTGCAGATGGTTAACATTTATATAAAGCATGCATGATTGAATGGATGATAAAGTAAAAACAATTTGAATTTTACATTGAGCAAGTCACCTTAAAATACAGTGTGATCCAAAGGTCTGAGGTTAAATTTGTTTTTAAAACATGTTTTGGATTTTAAAACAAAGAAATAATATGTTGTGAAATTATTTCAGATTCTGAAAGAAAATAGGTCACATTGCGCTTATGTAAAAAAAGTTCAAAAAGGAAATGCTGTTCACAAACAGAGAGTGAAGACATTAAGTTTGATTAGTAGGGTAAAAAAGGTTTGCATACTGACATGTACCTGCAGGCTGTCAGGCAGCTCTGTGATTGGCTGCTGGAGGAAGAGGGCCATGAGCATGAAGTAGATCTCTGGAACGTTGGTGTGTTTGGGCAATAGAGTTTGCAACACGGGGAACCCAGGGAAATGACAGGCATCTCGGTTGATTTCACGAACCGTCGACCTGCCCCCTGCACTGCGGCCCACATTAAAACCTGAAAGGAGATACGAGCAAAAGAAATGTTATGATGTTATAATACTATAGTATTGTTCTTATTATTATTGTTATCAAATACCATTACTGTATAATGACAGTTGTTTTTTACCATCTATATAATCATCAAATATGATTACGGTATATAGGTCTCCTGCTCACCCAGAACAGTGCCGATCTTATTAGTGAGCACAGAGTCGGTGTGGTCCAGCCACCCTCCTCCAGTCAGGCCCTCTTTAAACCGGCATAGGATGGATTGGTTACTCAGCAACACCAACAAGATCAAGAGAGCTGCCGTCACCGTGCTGGAGTGAATGTGTTCTTCCATAAACATCAGCACCCAATCAAAACCCAAGGTGCGCACAAGCTCATCACATGCCCTGTGGGAGGTAGCAGAAAGGAAAATTTAGGGGTAGGGTGATCAATATGAAGGCCAAACTTACAAATGTATGTTATAATGTTTAATTTACAATTAAATGCTGTGTTCTGCAATTTTTTCATATGCAAAGAACATACACTAAGTGCACTTTTAAGCAATAAAAGCACTTGGGCCAAACTAAATCATTTTGGACACATATCTGAAGTGTCTAGTTCCATCTGTATCCAATCCCAGATATCATCCCTAAACCAGCAGACTCAGGTAACAATGTTACAGATGCTGTAAAATGCCGTGCAGCTCTCTGAAGTCTAATAATCCACCCATGATTTAATAAGGAGCATCACTCACTGTGCATTAACAGTGCTCTTCTCTTTGCAGCTGAAGAGCTGTTTGAGCAGGATATCCAGCAGTCTGTTCCGCAGAAGAATCAAGTTGGACGACAGGAGGCCTCCAAACTCATCATCAGCCCCTGAACAAACACCAAGGAAAAAGAGGTGAAGTCAAATTTAATGTCGCTTGCTGAATTTTTTGGGGTGAATTCCAGTCATTTCAATTGTTATCTGCGTGATTGGGGATTTTGTTTAAGGGTGAAACATCCCCATGCAGATTTTTCATGTTTTCATTCATCCAAGATTTTTTTCACACAAATTTGATTTTGACCAAAAAACACTTCTGGGTTTGAAAGGGCCTGAGATGTTAAGATAAAATGCCTCTTTGATACAAAAAAAAGATAACCAACCTCTATCGATCTTCTCCTCATTGGTGTTCTCCATAATGACAAACTTCTCACAGACTGCAAATGTTGGTAATGTTGAAGAGATGAACTGCCCAAACCTTAGCCATAAACAAATAGTTTAGTTTTTTATTTATTTATTATTGTTAAAATCAAATGGATCTGATTGTGTCAATTTTTATTTAGATTCAGCCATCTCTTTTCTGTGGTTTAGACAGCATACATTTAAAAGTGCCTGCATCTCTGTGTATACCTGAGCAGGTCATACGAGTTGGGGAAGCCCTGCAGCAGGAGACTGAGGACATTGCCGATGGCAGCGATGGTGGGCTGAGACAGAGACTGATCCCTCAAAGTCAGCAGCAGTTTGGGGATCAGCTGGAACTCCCGCAATAGTTTGCCATTCTTAGCAGCTTCACTGAGAACAGAAACAATTAAACACTGTGTTATTGATAGTGCTATAATTCATTTCTATACTTTTTAGATCACTTTTAAATGATTTTGCTCAAATAATTGCGGCCTTTGTGAGCATAAGAGCACGTAGTTATAACTGTAACTGCTTCTGGGTCTCAATCATAATGCTAATGGTTAATGTGCACTATCAACCTTCAATAGGGCTTAAAAGTAAAGAGAGCTATAAAAAATACCATTACATTGCAGAAAGGTTTCAATCAATTGCCCTGAATGAAGGATTCAGTAAGAAATGGTGAAGTACAGATGGATTACCTGGATTCAGTCAAAAGTTCAATGAAGTGCTCAAAGAGAGAGAGGTGCAGTTCATAGGGAGCATGAAGCCAAACCTGAAAGAACACAAAAATATTTTTTTTTAAACGTGGATACCATAAAAAGCAAACAAATTTCTTGATCTTCTGAAACAGAAAAGTTTCAGAACTAAAGACCACTTACAGAGCCTGATTACAACTGGTCACTTCATGCATTTTTACTGATCAGATAGCTAATCCGATTTGTTAACAGTTCCATTTACACTTGGCCACATAAATGTGTCTCGGCAAAACAACATAAATCCGATCATCAATTCCCAAGCTATATTGCACATTTAACAGAGTTCACGTAAACGAAAGCAACAGATATGAGCTGCATTTTATGCATCATCAGCTAATTTCAAGATCAAGGACTGAAGAAGAAGAGAAAGCAGCATCAGCACTGGTAAGTTTATTAACACCATTTTTAATGAAAACGATTGTGTTTTGAGCTTCAGGATGCAATGCCAAACTTTCATGTGCATTGGCTTGCTGAAGAGACAGGCTACTCATTTGCAGAGTCTGAGGGTGCAAAAAAATCTAAATATTAAGACAATTGCCTTTAAAGTTGTCCAAATGTAGTCCTTAGCAATGTATATTACTAGCCTGGATGCCAGCCGAACTTAGCCCCACCCACAACATTTGAGCTCGGGCAGTTCGGTCTGGACTTGATCCGTAGAGGAGTAATTATGCCTGAACAGAAACTGTTCGGACCAATGAAATTGTCAGGGCGGGCTTTAGACGATGATGGACAGATGATAAACAGTAACGTAATCATCCACGTCCTCAAAGGCGCTTGGGTTGAATTTGTTCTAATCCTAAACAGAGAACTTGTTCGTATATGCATTCACCTTTACTATTTCTCTCAGAAATGATGATCGTGTTGGTAAGTACTCTGTGTATCCTTAAATTCTTTTTTCTACAACACCGGCAAAGATAGTTTACACTCATCTTCTTCTTCTAACGTTACTTACTCCAGCGTAGGGTTGCCAAGTTTTTACAACAAAAGCCAATAGCTTTCCGGGGGGGGTTCTCCGGGGGAAAAAAAGGCATTTGGGGGGTAAACTATGTGTTATTTTGGCAGGGCTGCCTGATAAAATTTGCATTCCTGGGTCTGTATATCACATAATTGGGGTCGCTTAAACCCACGGACATGGAAAAACCTGAGGATTTGGCAACACAGTGCAGTTGAGTTCTGTTGACATTTGACAACTAACGTTATGCGTCACTCCATTGCTCTGATTGGTTGTAGGTCTATCCAATTGAGGTCTTTCCTGGTTCGGTTGAAACACGCCTCATAATCACAGCACATATTCTGACTAGAATTGAGAATGACGACGTCAGGCTAGTATATTACCACTAATAATACATTTTTGACATATTTACAGAAAATTACAAAATATCTTCATGGAACATGATCTTTACTTAATATCCTAATGATTTTTGGCATTAAAGAAAATAAATAAATAATTTTGACCCTTACAATGTATTGCCACAAATATACCCGTGCAACTTATGGTCCAGGGTTGATTAAACTGATTAGCCCTAACTAATTACTAGTTGGTCAGACTAGTTCTCAAGGCACAGTCTTAACAGCTTTGTTTGTGCAACTGGCCACAGGTGTAAACAGGCCCACTGAAACTATGTTGCAACAGCAAAACTGTTGGATTTTTTATGCCAGAAACAATAGAAACATGCCTGTAGTTACATTTTTTACAAGGTCACTGATCATGTCAGTCTGGGATATTTATAGATCTTGACTTGATGTTTAAAAGAGGTCAGTCTTTCTTTGTTTATCTGCTAGATGTGAGTAACTTAAAAAAATCGTCCTCATGTGAGCTTCGCACCTCAAAATCACACAGCAGGTCCTGGAAGGCTGTGGAGTTCGGGATGATAGAGGTCTCGTGGCCACTATCGACAGTTCCAACCAGGGAGAAGGTCAAGTGCAAGATATGGCTGTTCAACAGAGGCCGTTTCTTCTTCAGCAACATGGCCAACAGCTATAACATAACAGAAGACACTCAGTTAAAAAAGATCTTTCAGGCAATGATCTAAAGCTGACAGAAAAAAACAGAAGGTCTATGCAAAATAATGATCTGCTATATTTTCGTTAGTCTACTCATTTCAGGATTCGGTGAACTGATCAGTTTAAAACAGACTGCAACCCAAAACTCAGGCATTCATTTTCCTTACACAGTGACACCACAATCAACATTAGCTCTATGAAACATTGCATTCTCTATAGAGACCCCATTAAAGCAGCAGAGAAATAAAACAATGCACCATCTGTTATGCTTAAACCAGCACATCCCAGCATGCCCCAACCTTACGAACCACCCCCCTTATCACATCAGTTGGCTGTCAGCGGTCACAACAGCCCAGGCTCACTGTTAGCATTTCATTTGCCACCTCATTGGCTCATAACATCCTACAGCTGCAGAGAACAGAGGACATTCTCAGTTCAAAGTTCAATGAGTAATTGTTATTGCAGCCCACCTGGTAGCCTTTGATACGCTCCATCTCCTTGCTAGCTAGCGGGTTGCTCTTGACAACACAAACTAACGCTTTTACTGCAGCATAGAGACCCTCTACGTCGGATGCCATGGCAACCAGGCCCAGAATGGCAGCTGCTCCTCCGATGTACTGGAGGTTGGTGGCCACTGGTTTGGTTACGAAGGCACGCACACCTACATGGAACAAGATTGCAGCTATAAATACATGAACACTGAGAGAAAGGGCTGGTTTATTGGATAAGCTGTGCTATGCCGTGCCACTACATTTTCCATTTATGAACTTTTCAAATGTTTTATTCTGCATAAATCCTAACAGATCTCCACTGTCCTAATGAAAACAGCGCACGCACACACACACACACACACACACACACTCACCCAGGTAACCGATGACAGCAGATCCAATGGTCCTGGCCGGTCCGTTGAGATGGCCCACTGCATTATGGACGAGCTTGACTGGTGTGGCACTTTCATGAGAGGAAACTCCAAGCTGAGAGAGGATGGAAATAATAACTGAGCAGCTTTCCAAACAGGATAATTCAAATAATTACTGAGGGGCAATTTCTGCAGAATTGGAACACTCGTCCTACAAAAAGTACTACACATTCTGAACCCCTTGCATGTTTATTTAATAAATATTTTGGCTAACTAAAGAAAATATAAGTCTATAAGTCTGCCGTTCACCACAAAAAGCTCTGCCGATTTTCCACACAAGTTGAAATGTTTTTTGAGCACCATATCAGCATATTATAATGATTTCTGAAGAATCAAGACTGAGTAATGATGCTGAAAATTGCAAGAATGAATTACATTTAGAATTTTTTTTTTTATATATATATAAATAATATATATGCTTGCTTATGGCCATGATTATTTGGTAGTTGTCAAAATATAAAATGTAATACAAAATGGGCAATTTTGTAGAATTCATTTAATTGTTTTAATTCATTACATTATTACATATTTATTAAGCATTGATGAAATAATTGAATAATTATGAATTATTGCATTAAAATATATATAATTTTATCTTTTAAGGATGAGAGTGCTTACCTGTTTGGCAATGGCTTTGCTGTCCAGTTTGTTGTAGACCTTTCTTATCTTGGCCACGGTGAGACTAGATACAGAGTGAGCAAAGAGACTGAAGGAGACCTTCTCTTCCGGGACCAATGCAACAGGACAGGGCGGCACAGCCTCAGTCTTTGAGTCTTTACCTATATAAGATATAAGAGGAAACCCTGTCACTATCATAGGCCACACCAAGCAACTACAGAAGCAAATACCTGCATTTTGCTAGATAACAGACAAAAGATTAAACATTTCATAAGTACAACACCCATTCATTTACAATAAACATCATCTTCTAAGATTATGCATCTTTTAGTCTCTAGTTATCCACCTAGTGTGATATAACGGGTACTTACACGGCAGGTAAACAGCTTGGAAACTGCCTACATAATTGGGTCCCAGCTCATAGATGGCAGCTACACTGGCAGCAGGCAGCACCTCCTCCAGAAAGTGAGTGGGCCCTAGTCGCCAGACAAGAGTGGAGAGCTGGCGCTGGGCCGGTGGTGTGCCGATGTAGCTGTACACCGTGCTCACCACAGGTGGGTTTGTGGATGCAGAGCCGCCAGGTGCATTGTGAACGTAGTGCAGCTACAAAGGCAAGACCAAGTGCAAGTTAAGACAAAATATAAGTTAAGCGGCGTGATCCAAGTAATTTAAACCCCTATATACACTAATGTCTTTTAAAATCCAAACAGATTTTAAAACATTATAAAACACTATGCATCATACACTTGCAAACTTTGTAAATAGTTACAGAGGCCCTGTTTTCCTGTCGATCGGATCACAAGTGGATGACGCTAAATACAAGTGTAAACAGGGTCTAAAATGTTCTGAGCTTGTTCACTTTCGACCACTTCCAGAGGTAGTTGAAAATGCATTTGACTGGATTGCTTTCTTAGTGTAGGCGCTTGTGTGGTCAAATGTGTTTGAACAGCCACAAAATAACTTAGCCCCGCCCACAAAATTTGAGGTCAGGCAGTTCGGTCTGGACTTGATCCGTTGTGGAGCAACTATGCCCAAACAGGAGCTGTTCGGACCAATCAAATTGTTAGGGCGGGCTTTAGACGATGATGGACAGATGATCAACAGTAACGTAACCATCCACATCACCAAAGAGCGCTTGGGTTGAATTCGTTCTAATCCTAAACAGAGAACTTGTTCGTATGTGCATTCACCTTTACTTTTTCTCTCAAAAATTATGATTGTGTTGGTAAGTAACCTACTCTGTGTATCCTTAAATTCTTTTTACAACACCGGCAAAGATCGTTTACACCAGGGGTGTCCAAACCTGCTCCTGGAGAGCCACCGTCCTGCACATTTCAGTTCCAACCCTGCTCCAACACACCTGTCGGTAATTATCTAGCACCCTGTACACCATGATTAGCTAGTTCAGGTGTGTTTGATTGAGGTTGAATCTGCAGGGGGGTATCTCTCCAGGAGCAGGGTTGGACACCCATTTTTTTTGGTGGTTTTTAGCAGGGTTGCCTGCTAATATTCGCATTCCTGGGTCTAAATATCACATAATTGGGGTCGCTTCCACCTGCGGACATGGAACAACAGTCCGCGGGAAACCCTGTACTGAAACCCTTTTTCACAGACTGTGATGATGCATTTTAACGGTCATCAATATCGTAAATCCAGAAACGTTTTTTGTATTTTCATTTTTTTTTTTTTATATATGTACATTTATAACACTAATACTTTGTATTTGATTACTTTTGCATCAAATTACAATAAACAAGTTACCGCTGCTGTGAGGGTGTTTCTACAGCGTCTATGGGAGTGATGATAAAAATTTACATATTTCTCTCATTTGACTGCCGTTATCAATTTCACTCTATTTTTTCCCTCTTTTTGAAAATTGTGAAATCACTATTGTGGCGTTTTTTCTTTTGCTATTTGAGCAAATGGGCACACCAATTTTTTTTATCTATTCTCTCATTCACAGCTATAATATTTAACCCAACTATGACGACTTCCACTCTGAGAAACCCAGAAATGTGAAAAAGGTCTGTTCTGTTGACATTTGACAACTAACGTTTTGAGGTCTATCCAATTGAGGTCTTTCCTGGTTCGGTTGAAACACGCCCCCATAATCACAGCCCAATGGATCAGTATCAGACTCATATTCTGACTAGAATTGAGTATGACAACATCAGGCTAGAAAAAGGCCATACTTTTACCCACCCATAGACCCTCCCCTCGAAGAAATCAAGACAGAAGTGGTTGAAAGTGGACAAAAGAGACTGGCACAGACGAGAACGAAATTGTTGAATAAAGTCATTATTTTTGTTTGTTTTTGCACACATTTGCACTCATTAAATTGAGGTTGAACCACTGGAGTCACATGGACTATTTTAACAATGTCTTTACTACCTTTCTGGACCTTGAAAGTGGTAATTAAATAGCTGTCTATGGAGGGATCAGAGAGCTCTCAGATTTCATCAAAAATATCTTAATTTGTGTTCTGAAGATGAATGAAGGTCTTACGGGTTTGGAACAACATGAGGGTGAATACTTAATAACAGAATTTTTGTTTTTGTTTTTGGGTGAACTGTGCCTTTAATACAAGGTGTAAACAGACCTGAGAAAAAACTGGGCATCATACACTAAACATCACACACTACCAGACTTTAAAATTGTACTGAACCCAGAAAACTAGCACAGAAACATGTGCCACATTACTAGGAAACAATGAAAACAATACACATTTTAAAATCTAATAAAAAAGCAAACAGGTTTAACATCCTCTGACTCATGGATTCATAGTCTGAAGCTAAAACATCAAAGCCTGTGCCCATCATACACCATAAAATCCCCATACATCATAAAATCTGTAAACTAAAATCTGCAAACTGGCTCTGACATCATCTTGTCCAGACTATAAATCAGGGGGGAAATCTAGGCAAAAAAGTGTATTCCAGGCTCAAGACTTTAGGCTTAAAGGGATAGTTCACCCAAAAATGAAAATTCTTTCATCATTTACTCACCCTCAAGTTGTTCCAAACCTGTTCCAAACCTTTGTTCTGCTGAACACAAAAGAAGATATTTTGAAGAATGTTTGTAACCAAGCAGATAGAGCAACCATTGACTACCATAGTAGGGGGAAAATGCTATGGTAGTCAATGGTTGCTCTATCTGCTTTGTTACAAACATTCTTCAAAATATCTTCTTTGAACTTGAGGGTGAATAAAGGATGACATCCCTTTAAAATCAAATATAATCGGCCAAAGGCTGAGTTTTACCCACATTTGCCGCTTAGTGTTAATTTTGGACCCAGCAAATGATTTGTGTGTGACAAACAAGTAAGGAAAAAGTGTTTTGTTTAATCTGTTTGACACAAAGGTTCAGCTCTATTGATTTTTTAACAGTAGTCATGGGAACTGGTGATTCAGCTACTAATGAAGCAGGCGGAATCACCAGATTTCAGATCTGACACCAGTTTTGAGCTATGCTAAAGTGAGAAATTAAAATCTGACCTTTGTGCATAAAATATAACGCCAAAGTAATGGCATTACTTTTCCATTACTATAGTCAAAACAACATCCACATCATGTATACATCAGAAGCTGGGCCACACCTTGACCGTGCTGACCATCTGGCCATCAATGTAGAGAGTCGCCATGCTGTTCTTCAGCATTCCTTTGCTCATAACCAACACCAGGTGGTGCCACTGTCCCTCGGTGATGAGGTCAGCGCAGCGGAAGCGAGCACAGCAGGGCAGGATCTCATAGAAGGAGGACTCCTCACTGAAGTCATCCACTGCGATGGGGAGAGAGGAAATTATGTCACGTCACTAACCACAGACAAAGGAACTTTCCCTCTGCATTTCGGAAGGAACAGCTCTTAAATGTGGCATAAAAATGGCTTAATAGTCTATCAACAGTGTGCCTACAAAACATAAGCGTGCTGACATCACAAGCAACATTATTTATTTTAATGATTTGTTTAATGTGTTCACAAACAACAGCATTAAATATACATGTGAAAAGTTTGTAATTTTTTTTTTTTTCCCCAAGCTTCCTTAATCTGGGTACAGAGGAACAAAGGTTGAAATGGTCCTCTGATTCACAACTGATTTCACATCATTAAAACTTTGCTGACTAAAGAGCTAGAACAGGAAGTTGTAGGAAACACTTGCCGTAGGTCTGAAGCAGCTCTTCTTTGGTGGACACAATGAGAGATCGGTCCTTAGCAGACAGCACAATGGCCAGGCACACGTAGTGCTGCTCAGATGAGGTGGCCCGTCGCACCACCGTGAGCAGACGCACAGGGTGAGTCTGGGGTGGCGCGCTGAAGCGCTCAATGCAAAACCATGTCGAGTAGCTCAGGCCAGATGGGGGTGGAAAGAAACGTTCGCCTGGAGAGATGAAAATTAGGATATTTAATATTATGAGCTACTTTCTCTTTTTGCATCATTTTAATATAGAATGTTACACAACAGTAGCAGCTGTCCAATGCTACATGTATATTAAATGTTGATTCTTTTCACAATAGCTTTTAATTAGACAGAGAAGACCTCTTTTAAAATTCTGATGCTGCTTGAACAGGCGATGAATGGTAAAGAGTTTTGACATTAGACAAAGTATACAGTGGGTTCCCAAAGTCTGAGCGCACTAGTGAAAATACTTTTTTTGTTTGTTTTTTCATTATAAATGACAACCTTCGTTCAAACAATGTTCAAACGTCTGGGGGCCGGTAAGATTTTTTAAATGTTTTTTTTTCATTGATAATGTATTTAATATTGTGCTGATAATAGTCAGGTGTGCACTTTATTTCTCTTTTTGTACTGTACACAATTGTCATTGTCATTCTTAAAAGTCAAAATGAAAGTACAGATATTTAAATTTTAGTTTTATATTCATTGGATTAAATGACTTTACAACATTTACGAATCTGTATCCTGCTCAATGCATTACCTGTCCTGTCAAATGATAGTTTGTCTTTGTCTGCATTTGTCCCTCAAATGTTCTGTTGTTTTGTCATAGGTTATTTTGTATTATAATTTTTTATTACTATTATTTGTATTACCTTTTTTTTTGTCATAGTTGTCGCAGTTACCTTTTTTCAGTGAAAAAAAAACCCCCCACTAAAATAAATGGTGTAAAAAAATGATGCTCTCTTATGCTCACCAAGGCTGCATTGATTTGATAAAAACAAGTAATATTGTGAAATATTATTACACTTTAAAATAAAGCTTTTTCCCTTTTAATATACAATTTATTCCTGTTATGGTAAAACCAGTATTCAGTGTCACACTATTCTTCAGAATCATTCTAATAAAATAAACATTTCTTATCATTGATGAAAACAGATGTGCTGCTGGATATGTTTGTGGAAATTGTGATATTTTTTGTCAGGATTCTTTAATGAATACGTTAATGAATAAGTTCCAAAGGAACAGCATTTTTGTTTTTTTGTTTTTTACAATCACTTTTTAGCAATTTAATGCACCCTTGCTGAATACAATTATTAATTTCTTTTAAAAACACAGACTTCAAACTTTTAAATGGTAGGTGTATATTATCAGCGTAACAATTAACATACATTTCAGAATTAATTAATGTTTTGTATTTATTTTAATCATTTATTTTCAAGTTCAAATAATTTTGTATATGGTTTGGGGTCCAACATTGTCCCTGAATAAATCTTCCTGGACTAATGATCATGTACACAATTCATTCATCTATTCATTCAAATGCATAATTATCTATTACATCAAGTGCACATTCTTGAAAAGTTTGCCTAAGCTACTTTGATAGTCTAAATCCACTTCAGCTTGTACCCTAAAACCAGGAAACCCCTGGAAGAGAGACAGGAACAATGAACAAGACTGCAGGGGATCTGAATGAAACTCTCCGAGCAAGAAATGATGTCATCGACAAAAATGGGTCAGAGGATATGATGTAGGAGTCTATCTATAAATACTGAAATCATCCATTTACATTCAACAGAGGAGCAGAGAGAGAGACAAGGGAAAGGAAATAGGGAGAATGAACGAGAGAGAGAGAGAGAGAGACGGTAAAATAAAGAAAGAGAGGAAGTGAGAGAGATGGAGAGGCAGCGAGCCCTGAATCACCTCATTAATACTAAATAGGCACATGTACGCCCACTCAACACTGCTGTGAGCCGGTGGCACTCAAACAGGAGCAAAGGCACACAAACAATTTCTGTCAAGCTCTGTCAAGTTTCCCTCCTTTCTCTAGACTCCATCATCTTTGCAAAAATTCAGTCACAGTGCTGTGCTCCTGTTCCCTCTACCTCCCGCCTGTCATGAGCCAAGACGCTTCTAAAATTCTGTCAAGCTGCTATACCACCCTTTGCCATCCCACGTTTTTAAACTCAAAAACTTGTTCAAAAACCTACTCAAAAATTTTAGTTTTGTGGCTGTTTGGAATACTTACGATTCCGATGCGGCAATCACATAACAACTGATAAAGTATATTTCACCTAGAGTTAATTTCATTAACGAAAATATGATGAAAAATGTTCGTTGATGAACCTTTTTTCCATGACTAAGACGAGACGAAGACGAGATGACACAAACGTTCTTTCACGATAACTGTGACTATATCAACATGCAATATCGTTTCCGAAAAAATATGAGACTAAAATGTAGTTTATAAAATAAAAACGTGTTAAAAGAACACGTATTCGATCTGGTGTTTTACCAAAAATGTGCAATCTGGCAACCCATGTTCATGCGCACACAAGCTCTCTCTCTCTCTTTCTGCTTAAATAAGTGTCATTCGGTCGGTCTGTGTTCTGTCATGACTCACGAGCAGCTTGTGTTGTTTGTGCGACTAAATCTGCCATAAAAACTTCTCAGTGATGAACTATAATAAATCCAAGCATTGATCTATGGACTATTTGCGATTGTGTTTGCTGAATAACTGCACATAGAACTGCACACCTCTGTGTGACAATAGTCTTTTTTGCTGTTATTCAGGCTCTTAACATTAAAGTCTCATAATTGTCATAAGTGAATAAATAAATAAAAATCACTTGCATGTATATTTACATGTATATAACTATGTTGCCATATTACTTTGAGTTATTATGACTCTTGGGTAGCAAAATTTCAAGTGTCTAAGTTTAAAATAAGACCAGATTTATGAATATAGACCATAGGGTTTAAGAGCTACAGACCTTTTCATTTGGGTATGTCGTTTTCAGAAAATTCTCAAAAATAGGGGCGCAGGTTAAGAGGTTAATAGAAAAATGTTATAGCAATGTGGAATTTCACTGTTTAAAATTTTTAGAGAAGCCAATAATAAATATTAAACTAGATGAGGTAAAACAAACCATGCGTATGGGTCGACATTCTCTTGATTTGTGCTTGAAAATGCAACAATTCTGATGAAGTATAAAAATACATTTCTCAAATGAAAACAATCGTTGTGATTATAATTGAGCAAAATAATCGGATTATCAATGCAGCATGACGAAAATGTGACAGTTTTCATTGACGAAAACTAGACTAAAATGCTCAGACATTTAGTCGACTAAAACTTGACTAAACAAAAACAGGACATGGTTGACTAAATATTATACAAACTAAAAAGCACATTTGACATAGGACTAAGACTGAGACTAAATT
This sequence comes from Romanogobio albipinnatus, assembly GCA_023566225.1. Taxonomy (NCBI): domain Eukaryota; kingdom Metazoa; phylum Chordata; class Actinopteri; order Cypriniformes; family Gobionidae; genus Romanogobio; species Romanogobio albipinnatus. Next base: position 37,256,536 of record CM042242.1, read on the forward strand.
AGAAAATATCTGACGAAATTAACATTAATTTCATCACTGTCCATGGCAACATA